>PVJX010010737.1:0-55970 GCA_004027295.1 Dolichotis patagonum
TATTTAAATTTTATATTTACTGGATCATTGAGCTTAGGTACAGCAATCTAATCTATTTTCCTTGAAATTGCAGTACTTATAAATTGTAGCAAAATTCCTGATCTATGTGGTTTTCTTTTCTAACTATGAGTTTTGCAGAGTAAAGAATATACATGTGCCACCATATTTACCTAAAAAATAACTACACTTCCTTGTTCTTGGGACAGATTCTTAAAGACCCAATAAATACCATATATGATTCAGAAAGCCAGGTGAAAGAGGGAAAAAGAAAAAGAGAAACAGCAGAGTAACATTAAGGTGAAGGATTTGGGCTGTTTTCATTGTACTGGTGCAGATAAGTGGTCTTCACATACGTAGTCCAGCTACTGATGAGAGCAGACACTTTCTTTAGCTCTCCCAGGAGGCTCTTCACCGATAGCTGCAGGGCTTGTTCCCTCTCCTCATCAGGTCTTTGCCTACACATTGTGCTCTCAGGTCTTCCCTGGTCAGCCTATTTAAAATCTGTCTACAGGCCCACTCCCTCTTCACCTTATATCGTCTTGCCTCATTTGTCTCCAGAGCACTTTTTACTATCTACCATTTATTTTAATTATGTATCTTATTTACTGTGTTTCTCCGGATTAAAATACAAGGCCAGGAAAGTAGACAGAACTACACTTCTGAATTTCCAGATTGCCATTACTTTGTGTTTTCTTAATAGAACATATTACTGGATGTTACTAATTGTTGAGCTTCACACAAATGCTATCCTTCTCTTAGCTGTCTTCTGAGACAGTTTTACGTACTCAACATGGTGGTTCTGAGATTCATCTTGGTTAATTGGCGAAGCTATACTTCATTCATTAGTTTTCTGCTTTCCTTGCTCATGTGAATGGCAATTTTGGTTTTTCCAAAGGCAGTTCTGTAATGAACAATCTTGTTTGTGACCAATGGACACATTTGTCAGAGTTTCTATACTGTTATAGCTTGGACAAGGAACTTTTGGCCACAAGATAGATCCTTTTACAGCTTTGAAAGATAATGATGCATCTCTATTTATGAATGACAGTGAGCATCCTTTTTGGTTTAGTGGCCATTGAATGTTTTTATTCTGTGAAATAACTACTTTTGAAACATACTGTTTCTGGCTTTTTTTAAAACCAGTTCTTTTATGTGGCTGTCATTTTTTAATTGATCTTAAGAGATTTTACAAATGCTGGATATTAATGCTTTATTACTTATTGGCATATGAATATACTCTCCTAGCTTGTGCTCGTTTTCTTCTTTTCTTCTTTCTTCCTAGTTCCCTTTCTTGTTACATTTTCCCCCAGACTATGTATGGGGTTGGAATAGAGTGGGGATCCCTTTCCTGTTAGCTCAACCCATCACATTTTATAGAAATGTCCAATAGGCTCTTTCTTCTTTTTAAATTTTCCCATTCCTAGCATTTTTGGCAGTTTTTCCTAGATAACTTTGTGGGAAAAAAATGTATAGCCCCTTTGGCATGTGAATTAATTCTTTTTCATTTTTAAATTGGGAAGTAAAATAATTATTTTTTTATCTCTCCCTTTGAGTACCATTTGGAGTTAAACCAATTTCTAATATTCCTCCATAACCTTAACTAACTGAATACAATGCATAATTTATGGGTAATTTAACAGCTGCTATAGTGCTTAGCAAATTTTAATACCATTTGTTTGTTGGAATTATTTGCATAAATGGCACCCTGAGACTCAGAGTTTTTTGTTCTTACTTTTTCCTCACCCAATGTTCTTATTTCTCCATGAAATTTAAATCTAAGTCTACAAAGACTCTTGTTCTTAGATGTAGGTCTCTCTCTCTCTCTCTCTCTCCCTCCCTACCAATTTATATTCAAAGATGTTCATGAAATTGTCATTTATAACAAGGTTTTGGTACATTAGAGATAAATGTTCAACAATAATGAATTTGTTTAAACAACCATGGAATGCTCACATAATAGACTATAATGTGACTATTGAAACTCACATTTTCAAAGACTATAAGAAGTGCATATGAAACTGTTAATGGAATAAAACAAGAGTATAGAACTGTATATTTAGTACGATCCTGATTTTGGTATATGGCATAGAGAAAAAAACTGAAAAGAAATAGCTATTTCTTATAGGTGGTCCTGGGTAGTGGAAATCACAGTAAGTAGCATCACCACATTAGACTGCAAGTGCCTTGAAATTAGGACCAAATTTTCAGCTTAGTATTTCTATACTTACTTCAGTGTGTGCGAATTGTGGTGCCCAGCAATTAATTAGAATATCACACTTTAAATAGTAAGAATTATTAATCCTTAATAGCGCATTATCAGCTCATTGATCATGTACTCTGAAAGTTCACTTATCCTTTTATTTTCCTGTCTTCAAAATTACTATGTACTATAAACATGTACTAATAAAAAATAAAACAACAATAATAATGATAAAAAGGAGGTTGGCTTTGTCCCCAAGGGCATTCTGGATTCTAGAAAGACAGAGGCACATAACTAGCTTTTCACCAGCACTTTGAACATATGTGGATTAGCACAGTGAAGTTTATTTGTGGACTTGATGCCTTGGCTGTGTGATGTGGACTACCCTTGCAACATCCACGACAGAATATATAGTTTTGTTTGTTTTTGAAAATAGCTGTGTTTTCATGTGGTCTTGGTGGGAGATTGTAAAGCACAAGTTACTAAGTACACTGTACTCCACAGTGTTGTCTTCCATAAATTATGTACCATGGTTACATTTAGTCTACTTAGGTATGATTTGGGGACTTGGAGACATGCTTGCATTGAGAAATATTCTGATTTTGCTGTATTGCTTGTTATTTACCAAGACTCATTCTTATATTAACTGTGTAGGAAGATGACTGTATATAGCCTGATCCTCATCCCATCCTGGGATACTTACAATCTTCCTGTTGTGAGGATTTGTAGTAGCTTCCACTTGTTTCCCTTGACAACTTCAAGTGGCTTCCTACAGTAGCCCAAGCAGAAATGACAGCGAAGACTTTGGGAAACTAGGAATGTGTTCCATGTTTCTTAATAGAAGTCTGAGAGAAACGTGATTGCTCTAGGATAAGATCTTCTAAGACACTAAAAGTCCTGGGGTGATGCAAGGAGGGGAAATTCTCCTTCAGGGTCTTTATTTTTATTTAATTTTAAAGGGACTAAAACAGTCTTGAGTCAAGAAGTGGCTGTAGATGTAGCAGCAGAGGCTGTGGGAGCTCACAGACCACAAGGCGTAAGTGCATTTTCCTTGATGGCAATGTGGGGGTGGTAGTTTCCTTCTTGGAAACTAAGACAATAATGCAGGTGGACATTCTTCCTTCACACAAGGCAGGAGAAGGAGGGCTACACTGCTAGTGTTCCTTGCATAAATCTGCTTCTGCCTTCCCATCCTTTTTCTTCCTTTTGAGCACTTTGCCTGGCTTTAATTTGCTTTAATTGTTCTGGTCCAGATCTTCTGTGCTCCTTGCCTGACATAACCTGGGAGTTGCACCCAGGGAAAAGTAACAGCAACACATGGGCACTCAAAGGCAGTTATTCCAGGGCCAGATGCTAAGGATGCATGGTCACTAGGCTGCAGGGACCCTAATAACTAAAAACAGGCAGGAATTCAGAATCCCTCACTCATTTTCCAAACATTACATGAGCCTCCTGGGTTTTGTGCCATCTCATTGAGATGAGAATGCCAAGGCCAAGATGTTATTTGATCACTCCACCAGTCTGTCAGAAGGCTGTGGTTAGGAAGCAGCTCTTCAATCAATTTCTTTATGTCACTTATGTGTCATTTCTGTCACAATTCTGTTTGTGGTCTAAAATTCATACCGATTATACTTACACCCCATGAGGTGGTGGGAAGTATGATTCTTGACTATTGACAATTTCAGGCTTCCCAAAGACTTTAGAAACAAATTCCAAGTGACATTAACAGATATCTGACCCCCATAAGGCAAGAATCCAGCAGATGACAGCAAAGTGTTAATTTTTGTGATGGTGAAATACCTTCTGTTGCTGTCAGCTGCCTGTGTTTTCGGTTGCCCCTAAAATCCATTCATGGTTATATATTCTACTAAGTATGCCTCTCTTTTCATAATTAATAACCTTCTGCAGTGGGTAATAGATGAGGCAAAAATTCTCTAAAGAGGTAATCTTAATTCATCCTATGTCCCCAACAGGCAGACAGGTACTTGTGTTGAGCATAGACATGACATGATGGAGAATTTACATATGGTCTTTATAGAGTAATTTACTTGGGTTTACAGTATGTAAACTGCTGCATACCATGTGATTACAAGATTAAGAAAGGAGTGAATTGCTAATCTTGTCAGTCCAACTGTTTTCTTCTTTGATAACATTTGTGTTATTACACGTTGGGTGATGAAAGATTGTAATTGGCTGTTGACACTGATTGAAGGAAGGAGATATGGCTTTTTTAAAAAAGAGAATTAATTAGGTTGGTGAGGAAGGTAACACAATTCAAACCTACAGCTCTCACAGCTGCAAAACAGAAGTGAACTGTCAAAGAGTGTTTTCATCTCTTGTCTTCCCCACCTGTTTTTCTCCTTTTGATAACATCTTTTTCTAGATTTAACACATTTAAAATGGGCCCACCAAAGAAAGGGGGGAGGCTGAGGAGGCTTCAAAAGGAAATGAAAAATATGCAGCTTTCAGGAGCTACAGCAAAAACACTGCAAATGTATGTATTTATTTGCATGTGATAAAGCAATGTTTAAGGAAGACGTCATAGACAGATTAAACTAGGCCGAATCTCTTTATTCCCTTCAATTTCTATTAAACCAGTAACAAACACTGGAGACCTTGTTGGTTGTATGGCAACCAGAAAAATAGAATCTAAGTAAGTTGACATGTCCTGGTTTGCTGGTTCTTTCTCAGTACAGGCAGGTTGTAAGGTGAACAGAAATCTGCCGTCCTAGCCACAAGAGATGGGATACATTTGAACTGCAACCAATATATGGGACCTTTTCACCCACCAGTAGAAAAAAGGGGTTCAATAAGAATTAGGAGTTGAAAGTCAAGTGGCTTCTCACTATTACCCCAAATATACCACATGGAAAACTTGTTTCTTGTTTTCATAACTTGAAATGATATTTGTCCAATAGTTTCCAAAGGAGGATTACCATCACCCAGGAATGTAACAAAGGTTCATTTGAGGAAGGAATTAAAGCTGTAACTTGATTGCAGAAAAAACAGGATTTCTGCTAGATCATGAGGATAAAGGGTATCAGAAACTCAAGGCTTTCCCAAGCATTCTTAGTTCTTATATGTTCAGAGATAAAAGCTAATGAAGACAGTTCACTGTTATGGGCAGGAAAAGAATCAGTCTGTTCAGGAATAAATGAAGGTTTGTTTCATTCTACAAGGTCAAGACCCACTATCGCCTGAGGAGCTGGCAAAAGGAGAGGTAAACGGAATAAAGGGTGTAAAGATGTTATAAATACCAAAAATGGGCACACAAGCAGTTCCTAAAATTGTAAGGGCAATTTTAAATGCAAAGGAAATTTTAAAACCTATTATTCCTAACACTATACAAGGATGCGACTGGGAAGCACAGAATATTCATATAGTTAGAAAATTACAAAACTCATCTAGCCTTGACATTCCCCATGCCAGATGAAGCTTGTAAGATAAAGTACTTCCTTTATTTTGCTTGCTTTCAAGTTTTCAAAGATCTATCACCTCAAGGACAGCTCAGACAATGACTGATTCTTCCTGCTCACTATAACTCTGACCTCCTCATTATCATAGTAACCCCAATTAGCTTATGTAGGATAAATCTGCCTGTTAAAGTTATGACAAGCCAATGTGTAGCCAACTATAAAATATCCTATTATCTGCCTTTTGTACTTCTTCCTAAACCCTATATAAGTAACTGTTTTACCCCAAGATAAGGTTGATGATTTGGAACTGAGATTTCCATCAGCCCACTAATGTAATAAAGCTGTATCCCTTCCAAAGTTTCTCAGTGCTAGGTCTTCCATCTAGTCTGGTCCTTAATCCTTCAACAAAATGAGGACTAGAATGACTCTTACATTGTTATGGATATATTAGTAAGCTGATTTTATTAATCAGTAACAACCCCTACCTCTTTTCATTTTATGTAAGAGCAATCATTAACTTATTTTTTGGTTTTAGGTTAGATATCAAAATGGAATTACAACTTAAGTAGAAATGGATGTGGTAATTTAAAGGACATATTTGTTCTCTGGGGAAAGAATGATGGCATGTTCATTTGTATGAGGGACAGTCATAGTGGATGTACTAGTGTTTTCTGTTGTGGTAACAAATACTTGCAAATGGGCACTTTGTAAGAAAAAGAGGCTCATAAATTTTGAAGGTTCATGAGCATAGTATCAGTGTCCTGACAAGGATTCCCTGGCTGGCTAACAAACTGATGAAGTGCATAGTAAACTGGCCACAAGCAGAAGGGATCACACAGGAAGAGACAGGAAGCTAGAGATTCAAGGGCCAGGCCTGCTCTTTTTTATAGCAAACCCTTCTCTAGGTAACTCACTGAAGTCTCCTGAGAACTTCATCCTTCCTGCGAATAGCACCCACAGTGACTTATTCATCTCCCCCTAGGCCCAATCTTTCAAAGATCCACCATATCAGCATTACTACACAAGGGACTAAAACTTCAGCACATGAGCATTTGAGGAAAACATACTATAGCATCATCACAGTAAGCAGAGTTAACTCTTAATTTTGCCTGAAAGTTAAACATTAATCATTCAATAGTCCAACCAGAGGGATAAGCTTGTTGGTAATTCTGTCTTACTCTTCCCATCTTATCTGTCCCCTGTACCAGAGGGTTTGGGATTCTACTTTTCTTATAATCTTTGCCAGCAGGGTTCTGGGATAAATTTTTCTTTATGGTAAGTACTTGTGAGGGAGAAATGAAGCAGAAGCCATAAGATTGTTCCCCTAGGACTAGCAAGTGCACATGTGGCATTTTGTAGATGTGTTATCTTACAGCAGCTTTCACTTGTTTTCTGTGACAACTTCCCTGAGTAGCCAAACCAGCCCCAATCTGCCTGTCTTCTGTATTAAAATAATGCCGTTAGATTGTGATAAAGATTGGATTTCTATTACATACAGTTAAAAAAATCCTAATAAATTTGTGTAAAAGGGATGGTTTTCACTTCTGATAAGACTACTTTTGCAAACATCGCTGCAGAGAAAATGTTTTATCAAACTAAAGTTCGAACATGATAGTGCTGATTTTTGTTTGAATGGAGAATATTAAGCAATCTAATGGATAATGGATAATCCATTAAATTCTATTTGTACCAAAGACACTGAATCACCAAAATTGAAAACTAGTGTAAAATGTCTTTGTATAACACTTGAAGGTTTATTATCAAAATATAATTCAGGGATGGCATTTACCCAGGTGGATGAGGCAATATACTTTAAATGTTTGCTGGCTCAGAACTTGGAGAAAGTAAGAAACAGTGAATACCTACATTAAACATTCTTAAATTACAGCCACTTAAGCAAATTATTGACAAAGGCTTTATGATTTAATTACTTTATGTAATACTGTGTATTTGACAGTGATTAACCTGAAAGTTGTAGACTCCAGGTACCAGGAAAAATGGGTATGCTCTAATTTGAACAGACTATTGCAATGTTCTAGGTTTTGTTCTCTTTCTTGTCCTACATAACAGACTGTAATCTCTTAGCTATGAAATATGGGGTGGATTCAGATATGTGTCAACATGGTAAGACAAGTCCAAGACTTGCTGATGATATTTAGCATATAGAGCTCTATACCAAATGGAGAGAGAGCATAGGAAGATGGTACGACCTTCTTACTGAGATTTTAGAGGTAGCACAATGCCATTAAGAAGTATGGAATCTACAACATCTTCAAGGGTTCAAATTCTGGATCCAACACATATGAACAACTGACGCAAGTTAAATAGCTTCTCTGTGGTTCATTTTTGTTATCTGTTAAATGGAGATAATTCACCTATGTCCATAATTTGTCATGAGGGTTAAAAAAGTGATGTTAAATACTTCATGCATGGGAAATACATGTTTATTATTACTGCCATGCCATTCAATTGCTGAAAGAAAGTTATTATTTTAATGTTAAAGATTCTAGGAGACTGATATAGATATATAGCCTTAATGAAAGCAGTGCATTTAGGCAGTAAATGCCATTCAAAGCTATCACAGGAAATAACAGATTTTAGTAATTATAATCATAAGCTTAGCTTTAGAATACATTGGTGCATCATGGAGTCATGTGTAATAATAGCCATATGCTAGTTCCTTGAAGTGCTGATTAAGAAACAATCAGGAATTAAAATAACTTAATCCTAACGATGAGATGATTTTATGAGTTTGCAGATAAAGAACACCACTGAAAAGCTTTGATTATTAACAAATATTTGCATAGCCAGATGTGCTTGTTTAAAGCTTTATTAACAAATACTTGCATAGCCAGATGTGCTTTTCTTTTTAAAGAGAATTTTTGACATGAGCACACAATTCATTGATCTGCACTTATTTTTCATGCTGCTAGAATGCTGAATTTAAGACAGCAAAGAAACTTTGCTGACATCCATCTAGAAGCTTGTGCCTCTTATTAATGAGGGACATCTTAGGTGGGGTTCCATGGCACTATCTGCAACTGTTTTGTTGCTGACCAGAATCACAGGGTACAGTGATTACTTCACTGCTGAATTTATATAATTTGCTAAGGAGTTGAACTAAAGGATAAGTTAGTCTACCAAAGGGTTCTAATTTTGTGAGGGCTTGTAGTTCCTAATATTTTAGAGTGAAGGAGAAGAGTAAAGGGGAAACTAGGTGTGGTAGCACACACCTGTAATCCCAGCACTCAGGAGGCTGAAGCAGGAGGATCACTGCAAATTCAAGGTTAGCCTGGACTACATAGTGAGTTCAAGGTGAGTCTGAACTATGTAGCAAGACTCTATCTCAGGAAAAAAAAAAAAAGTAAGCTTTAAAAGCTAAGAGTATTCCAGGCTATAGCCTAAGACAGAGGTTTAGCTCAGTAGCATAAGTGCCTGCCTGGCAAGTGTGAGGTCATGAGTTCAATCCCTGGTACAAAAAAAGAAAAAAAAGTGTGTAGCATCATCCTACTAATAAAAGTACAGTGCAAGATTTAAAGAAATGAATTTTAATTTATCACAGAAGTCCTTTTTTCTCTTTGTGTTATGTACATGGGGGCTGCTGCACGACATGATTAAAAAGAGACTAGGTGTGGTGAAGTGCTTTTGTGTTAAGGTTTATGTGACAGCAGCAAACTAAAACAGAGAAAAAGAGGGTGGTCACTGCAGCATTATGAAAGTCAGTGACTTTCTATGAAGACAAAGAAGTTTGGAGAGATTTTGCAGAAATTTACATGAACCTCTAGAAATTCCAAATGCATTAAATTTCCAGAGCAGAAACAGGCTGGAGCCTGAGAAGTAACCTTTTTATTGATCCAGCTGTGAGGCATTAGGAAGACAAGCTGCTAACAATGGTTTGTAGTAAAATGTTCCACCACTATACAAGGTAAAAAATGGAAAGCATTTGAAACTCCGCACGGGCACTTGAAAGGTAATGGTGATTGGAACACCTGCAGGAAATTTATCACTTTTATTAAGAAACAATGATTGTGCAATCCAAGATGAAAACCAGATGTCTGCTGAGCTGTTTCAGAAGGTAAAAAATGGTTCTTTAAAAGAAATGATGGTGAAAAGACTCATTTAGTTTGGCAAAACATTTTATTCACAAAATCTCCATTTTCTTCTTAACTCTGTTCAAATAACTCATAAGGCTGGAAGCTGATGTTAGATATTTACACAGCTCAAGTTTGAATACTCACTAATGTCTTTTGGCTGTTCTACATACTTGGCTGATACCTCCATTCCTCCCCTGATCTTTGTTCTTAAAATGTAATACTCAATGAAGAGCTCGGAGACTGGCTACATACAATCCTCACTACCCCACCCTCCCACCCACTACCCGTAATTTGTTAGGAAACCGCACTTATAAAATCAGTTTTTTGGAAGATGAGGCCACTTTCTAGAAGAAAAGCAAACTGCATAGAAACGACTAGCAATTGTAAGTGACACAAAGACGTTTTTTAGGGTTTTAGACATCTGGTGGGGAATAACCACCACTTTGGTTAACAGAAGTCTTCTTTACATCTCAAAAGACATAAATAAATTCAATATGCCAAAGAAATCACTACTTTTTTCTTAAGTATGGACCTTATTTCTTCTAAGGGAGTATGACTTAAATAGGTAAAGCTCAGGAGAGGTGCCCAGGTTGATACTGACAAATACAGGATGTTCCCCAGGCAGCAGCCAATACACATTACCACCACCAGCTGTGGGCGTGTGAGGGCGGGGCAGCTGCTCACCTTAGGCAGCCATTTCAAAAACTCTTAGGAATCTCAAATACTCCGACTGGCATCTCTTTATATACTTTCTTCCTGAGCACCAGACAGGTAAGGCGCTAATTATATAATCCTCTTCCCTCCTACCATCAGGCAATCAAGGGAGCAAAAAGCCGGGTAGCATTGTTGCATACTATTCCGATCAATGGACATTCCTCCACCCCTTCTATTGCTTGGAACCTCTGGCGTGTTTCCCCTTGCAAGCTTTCTTGCTAACCAGCTGATGAAGGGAGGGTACAGTATTAGGAATCATTAAAAGGTTTCTCAGAAACTTGAGGGAGAGCTCATTTATTCATGGCAAGCATTCATTTATTCATGTAACACAGGTCAGACACTATGCTGGGGGCCAGTGATACAGAAATGAATTGGATATGATCCCTGGCTCTTCCCACCCCGGGAATGTCTGCAGTGAAGAAGCTTCTGGAAAGAGAGAACATACTACCAAGCTGAGAGGCTAGTCTCTAGGCTCACTGAATATATTCCAAGGCTGAGGACTAGTTCTTTATTTACAAATATGGTTTACAGATTTTCTCAAATGTTACACCAACCAACAGTAACACATCAGTGAATTGGTTATATCTATATCAACAGTTCTTTTGATCTAAGCATGAACTGCCACTGATAAAATTCCGCCACATTTTTCAGAAGAAAACTACCCTGATTAAAATGGTTTGGTTATCTCATAAGGGCAGGATTACTCCTAATTTTATTTATTCTAAGACAAAGAGAGATGAAGTACAACAAATACTGGATCTTGGTTTCAGATCTCTATTGTTGTCTTTCTCCATTAGTTTGTATATCTGCACAGGTCGAAGTCAACTGTTCTGCTGATGAACATATCCAGCACCCAGAGCTAAGTTACTGACTCAGAATTACTCCTAATGTTTTGTGCTTTCCCTCTCCATTGGTCATCTGGCAGTGCTGAGTGAAGCCAATTAAAGTTTGAGTAAAAAGCTCCACATAAGAAAATTACTATTTCCCAAATATAGAGGGGAATGGTAGTACAGACTCACCCCTCCTCTGAGCTATAACAAAACATACCAACCTTTCCATACTAACTCTTCATGTTCACATTTGTCTATACATATATTCATGAACTCTGTCAGATTCTCACTCATACAGATTCACACCCTTAATATCAATGCTTATAAAAATATATAGTAAAATACATGCTACACAGATATAAATACCCTGAAAAATCCACAAAACCATCCAGTGGCCCCGAGGAATAGAGACATCAAAAGATGAGATGATAGGTATTGTTTGGTAAAAGACATCACACATGAGTGGACGCTGTAGTGAGGAAACTGGAAGTGGGAGAAAGGAAGTGAAGGAGTGGGGTGCAGGTTACTCAGGAAACCCTTATTTATTAGAATCTTTTAGAAGTATCATGTATTGTTCCCTGAACAGAAGAGGTGGGTTATGGATGGCACAAATTAACTCAGCTATCATGGTTTTCCTCTGCTTTTAGTACTGACCAAATTCAAGTACTACATCATTTCATTTTCCTCATCTCTGAGAAGGAAGAAGCAAAAAAGAAAACAACAAAACCACTGACTATTTGGATTGTGTCTAAATAGTATCTGAAATAAACTCGCCAAGTGCATTAATGGTGGTTTTAGTTGAGTGAAAAAAATAATGAAAAATATCTGTGAGGTCTTGGGTTCTATCTTTAGCTCAGAATTTTTTTTATTAAAGCACTGAATTAAATAAAAAATAAATTACTGATAAAAATGGCATTACAGTGTGACAATACAATTTTCATAAAGACTATCTAGATATTAAATTAATACAATTCAAACTTTCACCATCTTTTCCTCCCTTATCTACTATAGCAGCCAAGCTGTTAAGTAGACACACAGGTGCACACAATTTTCTGCTAGCGTCCCTTGCTATCTGAGTTATGCTTTAGGGTAGAACTGTAGATGTCTTAAATATTAAACTCTTTATAAACAAAACATATGCTCTGTATCTCTGAAGCACAAAACCCATGGTGTTGACCCAGAGAAAGAAGAAAAACAATTACTAGTTCTCCTCCATTTAGGTATGAGTTGGATCCTCTATAAAATGGTTTATGTGCCCTTTGTAAAAATAAAGGTTGGAAAAACATTAAACCTGAATTGAAAAATCAACTCAGCCAAGGGAAATAACTATTTTTAAAGAGTAGTTTAAAAAGTATTCAGTGGTGTCCATTAAACATACTTTCTCACATACACCAACTAGAGATAGCAACAACTCACAGTATTTCAAGTATTCTGCTCCCATGAGCGCTCATTTTGTTCGAGTGCTTTAATCTATTCCCTCTCCATACACAGCCTTATTAACAAGACTGGGAGATTTATTCACTCTGAGAGGGACCTGGTCTAAAACCAGAATCTAAAATCTGATGGGCCCAGTTAAATACTGACTGTATGTTAGCCCATCTCAAATAACTATAAATTGTAGTATTTGCCATAACCATAAACGGGGTGGTGCTATGTTAGGTAAGGCTGTATCCCACTAAGAGTTACCAGAGACCACAGATCTGCAGCAATCAAATAGCCCCAAGGGACAGATTCTTCTATTAAGCAGCAAGAAAAAAGAAGTAGTTTTCGTTGTTTTTTTTTTTAAGAGGACAGTTAACATTTGATATTTATGGCTCCATCAATCCAAAGAACTTCACATCTTTCAAAGCAAGTAGCTTTTGAGTCCGTGAATGGGCTCACATCTAATTCAGCATCTCTGAGGACAGACCATTACCTGGAAGGTGTCAGTGTCCAGAGTAACAGATCAGTTTGCAAACCTAGGGGTTTAGCCGGGGAAACAGCATCCATATTTTATGTAACAAAAGAAGTGAGACAGCTTGAATGTTTTCCACAAGTAGTCCAGTGGCTAAGGATATTTCTCCTCAGTGCCCTTGCTCAGACCTAACAGAGACTGTGCAGCCAGTGGAACAGCCAGCCAGGAGCAAGCTTAGGCGACCACAGAGCCACATCTCAATTTCAGAGTGCAGTTTGCACCCAGCATTAAATGAAAGGCCTTTGTCTATAGGAACAAGAGACATATTCATTGACTTTAATGAAGGACTGGGACTAAATACAGATGGAGCAAATAAAAGACACCAATTTCCATGCTTTTCAGTTGCACACAAACTACACATTCTGCACACCTACTGATGTCATTCATCTTTCTCACCATAATCCCTTCAGAGGAAAAGCAGACCTAAGAAATGATTATTAAAAGAGAGGCATGTTTTTTGATATAATAAAGCACATACAACTCTTTTCCAAGTATCCAACATGAACATTAAAGATACCTTATGGAAAAAAAAGAGAGTAAGTTTCAACTGTATTTGTGATCTGACCTGATATAGACACCACACCCACGCCTCCTATCTACCTTAGTCTATTCACCTGGCTGGTGGTAACTGTCATCATCAGCAGGCAGAGCTAAGTTTCCTGGCTCTGAAGCCTCTCAGTCTTACCCTCCCACTCTGCCTGGGTCTACAGGAGAAGCTGTGGCTCTCACGGTAGTAAGCAGGGCCAGCTGCACTGGCCCAAGCTGCTGTCCTCATCTTAGTGACAGGCTAATGGGATTCATAAGCAAGACTGAGGAAAAAGTCTCCCCCTTCCAATCCATATGTAACCTTTCTCTCATACTAACATTATTCCATGAGATGCTACAGAATTGTTATAAGCACAGAAAACAACAGATAGAAAAAGCCTGATTTTTGTGTGTGGGGGGGCTATAAAAAAATATGAGAAAGAGGGGTCGATCAGTCTACTGCAGTATCACGAGGGTTCAGCTCATGGGGACAACTACTTCTTTTCCAAATGCTGGAGGAAGTCCAGCCCTGATGTTTCTGGGGTCTCCGTTCACTCACCACTCCACTTTTCAGTGGATGATGCGGCCTGGAGCATCTGATGGATTGCAAAGTGCTGCTGAGGAATGGAAGGATGACAGAGGGGAAAAAGGACACCATCATAAGACAATAATAACTGCCATGGCAGAGAAGAATCAGAACAGCAACAAAGGCACGATCTTGTCTGAGACCACAGATATAAAACTAGTAGCTCTGGGTCCTAGAATTCAACAAACAAGTATAGTTCTGAACATTTTGGTAAACAAAACAGCAAATCAATGAGCTGCTCAATAGTATAGAACTATTCCTTTTTTCTATTTTTAGGGCTGAAGGATATCTATTTGGAGTCTACAAACTTAGTCCAGACAGCCATGAAAAACGGAGAGGTCTCCTCCTTCTGAGGGTTCTCTGGGACAGGTTTAGTTCAATACTGGGGGTAATTTGGCATTACCCAAAGTGAAATGGTCAGACCTTTGCTAGAGACCCCACTCACATAACACTGGTTTGTCAGGTCCAAGCAGACCTCAGTTCTTCTTGTCATCCTTCTGCAGCTGACTTCTTGAGGTCCCTATGTTGTTCCACACCTCTGTGTACATTAAGGTCCCAATGAAGACAAACAAGGTACCTAACCAATGCCACAGAGTGAAAGGGTTCTGGAAGTACAAGATGGAAAAGATGAGGCTCACAAACTTGCGTAGAGTCACAACAAGTGTGACAGTGAGGGAGGCACATTCTGTCGTGAGGATGAACACACCCCGGATGCACACATACCTAGAGGAGTGGAGTTAAGGCAGTTTCTGTAAGCTGTACTTGGGAGGTCAGTGGTGGTGAGGACTTCTGGCATGGTTCTGGGCTTATATTTTAACATTCTGCAAAAGCATGAGGGTCTTCTATGGCTGCTTTGAGGTGCCTCCTCAGTAGATTATTCTGCAGAACTGTCCTGCTATCCCATTTACAGATCCTAATTTGAAACTACCTAGAAACATCCCATATCCTTATTTTGGATTCTTTGTATGATTACGACAAAGGTCACTTCCAATGTAGTGACAGTAAGATCCTATTCATCTTTATTCAGTCTTGTCCCCTCCTATATGAAAGAATTTTATGGCAAATCTATAAAAAGACTTCAAAGAAAGGAGGTTAGTAACATTCAGTTTCACTATGTAAGAGACATACAATGAATTTAAGCCCATTCAAATTATATATTTAATAAATTCCCTATTAATTTGAAATTTCTTTCAGGACCTTGTGGCAGCTTGTGATAATTGGAAATATATATGAATACTAGAAAATCTGAGGTATAAATCACAGATCACTGGTGTCATATACTAGTTTTTAATCAGTCAGCTAGCTTCTCCATTTTCACATGGAGCATTTTCTCCCTGCTGCACCGTGACTTACTGACCTACTATATCACCAGTCTCTTTTGCCTTTTGCCAAGAAACTCCCTCAATGGGTCTCTCTCTCCCACTTACTGTGGAAAAAAAAAATCAAGGCAAAAAACCTTATTTCCTCACACTGTTAGAAGAAAATAAACATTACTATGTCAAAAAAACAAAGAAGACATAAATATGATGAAAGAGTCCAAAGGATACTGAGTAATAACATTCATGAGCAGGTAAAGCCACATGATGGGCACTGTCACATCGATGACTGGAAGTTGATACAGTTCTGCAAAGATATATCATAATCATCATTATCATCATCATCACTACAGGGCTGAGGATGAAACCCAGGGCCTTGTTCATGCTAGCTGAGCCACTTTCTAAGCCCCATTATCACATTTTAACAGCCAAACTAAGGAACAAGGAAACAAGACCTGTCAACGCACTGCTTCAACCTTGCTTGGTGCCCAAGTAGCCTTGATCTGTGAGCGGCTCTGCCTTCCATGGCCACAAAGGATGAACTGAACCAAGGAGAGGGAAATTGCTGCCCAATTTCACAGGGCTCTAGTCCCTGTCATGTGCACTGCTACTATTTACTTTCATTCTCAAAACATTTAACATTGCATGTTCAGATGCAAACACACAAATTCCAAAGCAAAAGAGAAAATTTTAAAATGTTCTTTTACTTGATTTGCAAATAATGGAGGAGTATCTGTGAAAGCATTTGCTGCTGCATCTACTAATGGCACTATCTCTATTCCTGGAAGGTAGACAGTTTAGGGAGGGAAAGATTATTTAGATAATAATATGAAGAACAAAAACAAAAACAAAAACTGACCAAGTCAAAAGTAAAACTGAGGGTCTTGGAAACTGGCAGGTATTTCTACCATGTAACCCCTAAACTCACCCGACTTACTGAAGAGAACTGCATGGTCATAAATATCAGAGGCCAAGAAGATAAAGCCAGGAAGTGGAAGGGCGTGCTGTAGGAAGAAACAGTTCACAATGGTTCATATTTCATTGGAAGTAAGTGTAAAACATCATAGAATTATTACAGTAGTTTTACAATGGCTAAAAGTTATATAAATTGTTTAATAAGTAATATAAATGAAAGGGAGTTAGAGTTACTAAGTTAAATGTGTCTCCTGGCCCTATATACATGACCTTATCTGGCATGATACCAACCCTAAAAGTATCATTCTTGTCTTTTAGAATCTGATGTTATAACATGTAAGTCAAAGCAAATTATCACAGATGAAGTGAAGTAGGGCATACTTTCCTTAACACATTGTCATTCTGCGCAAAAGGATTTGCTATATTCTATTATTTTTGAGAAAGTTAAACAAACCTAATGGATTTTAAAATTACAAAGAAGGCAGAGGCAGATTTCAAGAAAATTTAGAAAGCTAGTAGGAAAGAGATATGAGGACAATACAAGGCCAGGGAAAAAGAAATGAAGACAAGAATAAGAAGGGGTTGAAAAGGAAAAAGACACAATACGGAAGACTGAGACACATGACAAAAACCACTCATCCCCACACCACCACAGCAGTAAAGAAGAGGCGCAGTTAATACTGAACAGTTACTATGAGCTTGGCATTGCTCTAAATAAAAGATCAAAACCAAATAAAATGTTCAAAAAGTTCACAGTCACATACTCTAGCTCCAATTAAATCTCTCAAACTGCTTATTTGCAACTTTAGTACAAAAAGTCAATAGTAACGGAATCCCTGGGGTAACTGCATGTTGCAGCAACTATCTCACCCTGACCTTAAGAAGCCAGGTGCTGGTATATTCAATGGCAAAGAGAGAGGAGAAAGAAGAAAGTTAGAGGAGATGGTGCCAGGTCAACAGTTGCAAACAAAGCACATATACTTAATTACACTCAAATAAATAAGGCCCATCTGGGGGACTTAGGCCTCCTGGTCCTCACATACTCAACCTATCCCACAGACGCCTGCTTGCACACATTCCCTTGGCCTGTGGCTTTTGAGATTCACTTTTGCTTTATAGGTTTCCTGATTTCACCTACAAGAAAGTCACAGGTTAGGGCCCTTTGTCCCTCAGGGCTGCTCCTGGTTAACAGATGTTTTATTCTTATTGGCTGAGATTGATCACCTCCTGTAGACAATTGTCTCCAATTACACACTAGCACCCTATCAAAAGTATGTCAGTCTACGGGTCTCAAAACTGTTTACAGGTAACAAATGACCCTTCAACTACATCAGATATTCACTTGAAATAACATTTTCAATGCAGGAATTGTCAACTTTCCCAGATTTAAGAAGTTCCTTACATTATAAAATAAAGCCTCTTTGGAGTGCTTCCCAAATTGTTTGTAGAGAGTCTCTTGGAATATACCCATCCTTGCTGACATCAGAAGAGCAAAAGTCAGTGCCCCAATGCCTATGAAACAAACATAGAGTTACAAGGGACCTACACTTGTTACTTTTTAGACATTTTCTTGAAGAACACTATTTATAAATTGTTTATATAATTTACAAATAAAACAAATGACATGTGAAGTTTTAAAAATACATAAAAATCACAATACTATCCTTCAGCGCTTTATAGTTTTCTACATAAATATTTATGTTGTATTTTTATGCTAATAATCATATTTTATACACAATTTTATCCTGCTTTTCTTATGATGTTTTCCTTCATTTTTACTTCTAGACCTTCATTAAATTTTTTCAAAAGTGTAACTTAATGACAGTATATTCTATCATGTGGCTGTGACATACCTCATACTCAGAATGGTTAGATTATTTCATTAAAATCAATATATATCCTTGTACACAAATCTTTAAGCAAAATGTTAATTATTTCCTTAGGATATAATATCATAAATGGAATTACTAGGTCCAATGTTGTAGACATTTTCAAAACTCAATTATTTTTCTAGAAAGGCTATGTCAATGTATACCTCCAATATTTGACATAAAAAAAGGTCGGTTTTGGCCGGGAATATAGCTCAGTAGCACAAGCGCCTGCCTGGCAAGTGCAAGGTCCTAAGTTCAATTCCCATTACCAAAAATAAATAAATAGTTGCCTTACTGTATCCTCAGCAGCAATGAGAATAATCAGTTATCATTTTCCCAACATTAGGCCAAAAAATAAAGAAGCATTGATTTTAATTTGCAATTCTCTGACAACTAGTGAGGCTGAACATAAAATTATCAGACATTAATTTTTGTTCCATGAATTACATGTTCATAATCTTTGTAAATTTTTCTCTTTGGGTTAAAGTATTTTTCTAATAGCTTATAAAGATATTTCCATATTAAAAAACAGCAACCTATGAAGATAAAGTTAAAAGCCAAGAAGTAAGGAGGACATAGTTCTTTCATTGCTATTTCTCTTCCACTTGGTCACTATCAAATTTGTTCTTGTTATTACTGAAAGCACTGGGAAAGAGTCTCCCCTCCAAATCATACAGGGTAAGAGCAAGCCTCTGCAGAAGTTGTCCAGTTAATTCCACACAGAGATATTGTATTTTAAACAATTCGGCAGGAGATTCTAATGATCAGTTAGATTTGGGAACATTGCTATATGGAACAGCTAACCTATAGAGAAACTAAATCTAAGATTTAGAAATGGGTCCCTTGGAAATTCAAATAGCCAATGGCTCTAAAATACCCTTCCTTTGCAGAATGCTTCCACTTAATAAAGGTAAAGAAAAAATGGATGACACCCCACACACTGCTTTTAAAGAGCGTGATGCACAAGGAGACATTTTTCTGTATCAATGGCAAACAAAAAAACCCATGGATCCATGTTGTGCAACACACTTTGTGAGCTGTGGATATTTTCTTGAACACTAAGGTCAAGAGATAAATGATCCCAGGTGCCCCTTTCTTCCATGGCATAATTTGTTCAGCTGAAGTTTCTTGCCAAGACACATATCCCTTAGGAGAAAACCAAGCAAACACAACTGCAGAGGCAATTAGCTTTATTGTAATTACTGTACTTACCTAGTAACCACCATGCAAATGCCTGGAATCCATCATTCTCACTCACACTGGACTGGGAAGTCTAGAAAATAAGAAAGTATACTCGGTACAGAGACCAGAGTGACAAGAAATGTGCTTAAATACAAGGGAAATATTTATGTTCTCTATTTCTCTCCACTCTTCTTCAGAGATCTGAATCCTCTACAGTAATATATAAGCATTTCAATTTGTTTTATTATTAATAAGTGCATGATAACTAGGCCTTCGCAGCAATTAGTGAATATAAATGATTTGTGAACTGATTCTTACCACCTGCTTTGCTGACATGAAAGTGCAAATAAATATGCCTATGGATACCAGGGCAATCGAGATATATTTCAATATATTGTATCTGCAAAAGAAGAATAACAACAACAACAACAAAAACATCAAAATACAAATACACATTTCCAAATGATATTTATAGTCAGATATAAGTCAGTAAAGTGTGATCAAGGCACTAACTTTCTAGAATTCACACAGGCATGTACATGAAGGAAATAGAGCCCTGATTAGTTTCTAAACATCTTTCTTGGGGGTTGGTTAAAATAGTTTGTTTTATCAGAAAACAAAAATAAGGATATGGACTGGAAATGACACTGCACTGTACTCTGAAGAATCCAAATGAGAGCCTGACACAGTAACTGGTATCTGCAGCTTTTCTTGTCTCAAAGGGGATCAACATTGAGTCACCACTCAGGAAGGAAAGACTATGAGGTACAAAAAGCAGCAGTCAAGAGTCAGGACATTATTAAGCTGCCCATTATTTGGAAAAACTATTTTCAAAATAAAA
The DNA here is from genome assembly GCA_004027295.1 of Dolichotis patagonum. Classification (NCBI taxonomy): domain Eukaryota; kingdom Metazoa; phylum Chordata; class Mammalia; order Rodentia; family Caviidae; genus Dolichotis; species Dolichotis patagonum. The sequence goes on from PVJX010010737.1 coordinate 20,445, forward strand.
CAAAACAAAAAACCCTCTCTGACAGCATTCTTCACAGAACTAGAGAAAACAATCCTAAAATTCATACAGAATCAGAAGAGACCCAGAATAGCAAAAGCAATCTTGGGCAACAAGAACAAAGCAGAATTATCACAATATCCAACTTCAAGTTATACCACAAAGCAACAGTGATAAAAATGGCATGGTACTGGCACATAAACAGACATGTGCGACAATAAAACAGACTAGAGTATGCAGTAATGTCCCCAGACACATTCAGCCATTTGATCTTTGACAAAGATCAAAAACATGCATTGGAGGAAAGGTAGCTTATTTGACAAATGGTGCTGGGAAAACTGGCTATTTGTAGAAGACTGAAGCTGGACTCATATGAAAATGAAAATGGATCAAAGATCTAAACATTAACACAGAAACATTGAAACTACTGGAAGAAAAGCAGGTAAAACAGTTGAAGTCACAGGTGTAGGCAAGTACTTTCTGACAGAACCCCAACTGCACAAGCAATAAAACTCAATGAATGGGATTATGTCAAAGTAAAAAGTTTCTCAACAGCAAAGAAATAATTTAGTGAAGAGACAATGTACCTATGGGAAAAATTTTTTGCCTCCTATTTCTTGAACAGAGGACTAATATTTAAACTGTATAAAGAATTTAAAAAAAACCAGAACCCAAAATGAAAGGCCCAACTAAGCAAGGGGCAAATGAAATGAATAGAGATGCCTAAGAAGAAAAAATATAAATGGCCAACAAATACATGAAAAAATGTTCAGCATCACCGGACAATGGAAAAATGCAAATTAAAACAACACTGAGATTTCATTTTACGCTAGTAAGAATGGCCATCTTCAAAAGCCATGGGTCCAGTGAACAGGGAACCTTCCTCCATGTTGCTGGGAATGTAAACTAGTACAACCATTATGGAAACCAGTGTGAAGATTTCTGAAAGAACTAAAACTGGAAATTTATGCAACCCAGTTATTCCTCCTTTAGGCATCTTCCCAAAAGAGCTAAAGACATCGTATTAAAGCAATACATGCACACCAATGTTATAGCCATTCACAATAGCATGAAGCAGTCTCTATGCCATCAACAGATGAATGCATTAAGAATACTACTTGGCTATAAAGAAGGATAAATTCAAGACACTTGTAGGAAAATGGATGCACCTGGAAAATACAATGTTGAGTGAAATAAATTGGAAACACAAACTTAAATATCCTATGGCATCTCTCATTTGAATAACGCAAAGTACAATGAGCAAAACAAAGGATGGGTAGTAGGAAAACAAGGGGCTCGATCTCTTGCAATTGCCAAGGGGTCCAGGAGACTGAAGGAGGGGGGAGGGGAAGAAGAAGAGGAAGGAAGAAGATTTATGAAATGGATGTACAGGCACCAAATACAATGAACTAATAATGTAAACATGAGCTCAGAATAATAAGAATGAAAATGGGGAAAGGAGATTTAGAGGAGGAGGGAGGGAAGTGGGTGGAAAGGGCAAGGGGATTTAAAAAACAGACAAGCTGTGTTGTATGCATACGCCTCAAGATGAATGTAAACTTCGAACTGCAAACATATACTAATAGAAAAAAACTCCCTATCTTAAGGGTTGTTTTTTAAATGTTTGCATAGGAGGAAAAAGGGAGAAATATTCAATTTATAGAACTATGGAAGGAACAGTGGCATTTCACATTCACTGAAATATTGTCATTAGTATCCTCAGATTCTTGGTGATCAAGCAAAGGATTAAAAGAAACCAAACATATAAAATGAATGTTATTATTTTCTCTTCAAACATGGTGTGTCATTTGGTTATAGTAATTCATAAAAGGGAGACTGAACTGGCTAAAAGGCAGAGAGGGTCAGGAGAACCAAGAGGCCAAGAGAAGATGAGTGGAATGAGGAAGTGGGTACTATTGCGGCAGACATAAAAATTATCACATCTCTTCAATCTGGAAAGATCAAGATGGAGAATTTTACAACTCAGACCAAAAAATAACAAAGGGCATAGTTAAGGAAAATACAGACTTGCGTTCAAGTTCTGGAATTGGGGGTATGAATCTGAGGGTCTACTGCTCAAGATAAATAAAAAGAGATAGATATGCTGCTAATTTGCTGTATTAATTACCTTACAGAAATTCCTGCTGTATGAGTGACACATAGAAAAGAAAAGGCTTACACAGAGTCAAAATGACAGACTTAAAAGGAAATTTTTTTGTTTTTTTGGTACCTGAGATCAAACTCAGGACCTCACACTTATGGGGCAGACGCTGCGCTGCTGGGCTACATCTCAGGCCCTAGACTCAAAAGAAATTCTTAAGGAAATATGTTGAGAAAAGTCCCTAACACCTGAGGTAGTATCAGGAGAATATAATTCCTTTTATGACATATCCTTTTATATTCCTACTATTACTGAAATCAAAGGTTGTGAGAGATCCAATGTGAAATCTATGTAACTGAGAAGTGTGTTGGTTACCTTGGACACAACAAATCGAACCATTAATATGTATGTATAAATGTAAAGAACCTAGAAGAATCAATTTTTTTAATTAATTAAGTTTATGGTACATTTTAGGTACATATAATGATCACATTCATTATATGGAATTTGTACATGCATGTGATATAACTTGATTCTTTTTCCCATTCCCCTTACCCTCCCTTAGAAAGAAATCAATTCTAAGGGGACTTATTTCAAGAGATAAAGGGTCCATATCAGAGCCCAGTCAGGCAGGACAATTGTCCTTCTTATGACACAGCATTTATTACTTAAAAAATATAGGTTCCTATGCTCTGAACTGACAGTTATTTTCCAAACCCTTATAGACTTCTAACACTAAGGCTGGTACTGAGAAATTAGCATCAACACATCCAATTTTAGTCTTAACAGAGAGTGAACCTTCCCTGAGAAATTTCCTAGGTTGTATGTGCATTGCTCCTCAGTGGCCCTCTTCCTTGGCAGTGAGTGGTGAGGCTCAGAATGAAGGCAGGAGATAAAAACTGTGAAAAGGCATCCTGGAGGTGAGAAACTCCCCACTCCTACCTCAGAGAGAGCCACTGGTGGCAGCCACAAAGAATAGTTCTGAGCCTTTTCATTCATAATCTTGGCTACATGGGCTTTGATCAAGAATTTTCTTTTTAGTAAGTATGGTTATTCCTTAGTTGTACTCATAAGCACCATCTTGGTTAGAACTGTCCACAGACCTTCTTTCCGTACATGCTGGACATGTACCGCACCTGGACTCCTCAGTATGTGCCTGCTGAACAGTTAAAATGTGATGAAGGAGAGTGAGAAGACATACATTTAATTTACTTCATTCTAAACAATTTAAATGGCCATATGTGGCCAGTGTGACCACACCACACAGTGAAGCTCTGTTTTATGGTACTAAAGATTAGCAAGGTACTAAAGATTCAGTGATGACGAGCTAGTCAGTTCTACACAGAGAAGATGCTGCTCCAAAGCCACAGGTAGGGCCTCTGCCCCACTCAGCTGCCTCAGGAACCTGCACCATTTTTAGAGAAAGACCTAAGAAAGAAAATAAATGGCCAAGAGGACACTTATTACCACCATGGGAAAAGGAATTCAGGTGACCAGTTTATGGATGGTAATGCAGGAATCTTTTCTATAGATAAAATAGATATGATATTGCGTACCTTTTCTTCAAAATGATAATTCCTAGAATCATGTTGGCAATTAGAGAGCCCTGTAAAAGGAGACAATGGTGACAGAGTTTTAGTGCAAAAGAAGGAATTAACATAATTCAAGGTGAATGCAAACATGCACACAGGGAAAAACATGGAATGCAGGAGGACAGAATGAACTATTAATAAGGTTCAGTTGTTCTCATGATAGCAAAAAGTCTGGACCATAAAAATTTATCATATGAAATAAGAGTAAAAATGACTGGTTCTCAATAACTGGTCATAGTTGAAGTTATGGCTAACAGGAATAAGTATTACCATAGACTTGCTTTTGTCAACCTTTCTATGTAATTTCCAAGACTCGAAATAAGCTTTCCTTTATCTCCAGTTTAAATGAAAGAAGTTTAAAAAAAAACACAAAACAATAAATGAAAGAAGTCATGCAAGTGTTCCTCTCTCCTCTGGCCAAGTGTCAATCAATCAACAAGTGTTTATTGAAAGTCTCTTACAAGTCAATGCCTTGAAGGTCACCTTTATATATCACAATTAACTCTGGAAAGTCTTTTCAGGAATAGCACATTCAATGTTACAAAAATCTCAGGCCATATGGAAATGGTATTCCAGTTATCACTCATTTTTCATTGTTCAGCAATCCTACCTATAAATCCCTTGAAGTTATCCCTGCTCTTCTGAGAACTGTTCTTTATACACAAACTACTCATGGATCCACCATCATACTTAGGGAAGAAAACTGGTACTGCTTAAGGAGAAATTCTCTTCCTCAAGAATTTCCTCTTTATTATCTTAGATCTTGCTTTTAAAAACAATCAGAAACAAGGACTACAGGCTACATATCCCTAATCTGAAAATCAGATGCTCCAAAATCCAAAACTTTTCGAGCCCCTACTTGATATCACAAGTAGAAAATTCCATACTATGAAACCATGTTTTACATACAGAATTATTAAAACCATTATATAAAATTTCCTTCAGGCTATGTGTATAAGTTATATATGAAAATACATAAATTCTGTTTAGATTTGGGTCCCATCCTCCATGATATCACCTTTTGTATATGCAAATATTCCAAAAATCCTTCTGTTCCCAAGCATTTCAGATAAGGGATATTTACCCTGTATTTAACTTATGTCCCAAAAGTAAATGTAATTTTTAAGAGTAAGAAACAAGAAATGACAAGAAATAAGATAAATAAATTTGTAGCAAATCTGAATATTAAAATCAGTAAGACAAATGAAGGTAAAATTGTATCCCAGGACACTTTTGTTTTATTAATCACCCATTATACTTTAGGTACATAAAAGTCCAGGCTGGTCTTGAACTTGCTTTGTAGTTCAGTCTGGCCTTGAACTTGTGATTCTCTTGCCTCAATCTCTTGTGTGCTGGGATTAGAGGTATGCACCACCATACCTGGCTTTTGCAAACCTATTGTTATCCCCCAGACTTCAATTAAGGCCTTTCTACTTCTTTTATCTGTTCAATCTACCTAGTTAATTACACTTTTCAGAGGAGCATGCACAGGTGGGCAAATAGCACTTACAGATCTAAATATCATATGCAGGGGCATGGCAATGTTAAGATTCAGGGCATAGTTGTTCACCACGCTGACAGTAAAGAACATGGTTACCATTATCGCATAGTACCTGAAATACAGAGAGAACAGCAAATCACACAGGATCTAGTATTCCAGAAAGAAAAAAAAGAAGCATAGGAAGATAAATATGTTTGGTTTTAAAAAAATTCTCATTTCTTCTACATTAAAATACTCTATCACTATCATTACTTGAATGATATGTACTCATAATGGTACTTCATAAAGCCAAACATGGGAAAAGTTAGAATTACAGAATATGTTTAAAGAAACACTATTTCAATGTTTTTCGTATATAGCAACTTAAAACTATGCTTTAAAAAGAACCATAGCTACTCCTAGATAATCATACAATCTTTTTTAAAGTGAATGAGTATGTCTTTTTGTATTAGTTATTTGTATATAACTTTCATAGACCTCTGAAGAAAATGTTCAATTCTCTCAAATATCTCCTCCATACACTTGTTTAGACTTTCATTTTTCACTATTTCTAAAGTAAAGGTTTACTAGATGAAGGCTTACTTTCAGCCCACAACTGTTAAAATCATCCCACATTCTGAACCAGTGGCCTCCAAGTTAATGAGGACGTCATTTGGCTTGTACAAAAACTAAAAGAAATTCCAGTAAACATAATGACTTTGAAGATAAAGGGATAAATATAAGCAAACATAAATTATGAAAGAATAAATGAATTTGTCTAGGAAAACACTTGAGATACTTTTCATACCTATTAGTTTAAATCATTTTGCCATGATAGAACATAAGCAATTTTGTGGTTCAACCTAATATATTCAATAAAAGAAAAATATTCACAATAATTGGCTAAAGAATACAGGGCAAAGTAAATAAGTAGTTCCCTATTCTCTATAAAATGTTGGTCATTGAACACAGATTACTATCCATTTTCCACTTCCACAGATCTGAAGAATATGACAAGACTGAATCGTAAGTTAGCTTCCCTGAGAAGAACCTATTCTGTGTTGTGGTTAGATGTGAACTACACAACCCCAAAGTCCTCACTGCCAAGACTACATTAAAAGTCTAGAAAGTCTGAGGAGCTTGACAACAAACAGAGCATAGTATCTCATACAGCAAAATCACCAGCAACTGCTCCTTCACAACTTCTAAGTAGCATCTATAGTGACTTTACAGGGCTTCTTGCCAAATTTTTGGTCTTGTCTTGAAGAGATATCATTGGAAAATTAAAAGAAGACTTTTTCAAGGTCTTTCAGGACAATTATTTCAACAACTCCATATGGCTGCCTACAAAACACTGCCTAGAAAGTGATCATGGAGAAATTTTTTTAAGTTTTTTATTATTTTGAAGGTAGTAAAACACAACAGAGCAAGATGGAACAAAGCCAATTGAGAAAGTGTAGTGAAATTGGTACAGAACTTCACAGCAGGTTACCCGGATAATAGTAATAGGTACTAGTATATCTCATTATCTTCATAATAGTTGTTCTTTCAATCAGGTATAGCAAAAGCAAAGGAAATACAGAACATTAGAGAACTTATCAAAACAGAATATTGAATAGAGCAATATCATTAATCAGAACAAAGCAAAACAATGATAAAAATATTTGCCTTCTAAGAGATGGTAGAAGGAAATCCCCCTTATTGGTATATTGCATACAGTCAACCTTCCAAGAGACGCTCAGATCTCTGGCTCCCACTTGCTAACAGGGGAGGAGGGGGAATATGGGGATGGGATATTTGATTTTCAGCCTGCCAAATGTGCCGATAGGCTCACAGCTGCCCAATGGGGCAGCGAGCGGGTTGCTTTCTTTCCCAGCGCCCCAACATGGCACGGATCTCAGGAAACGCTGCTGGTTCTCGCCCTGGGGCTGCAGCAGCTTGCCAGGCCACAGTCACTTACCAGGGCAGTGAGCAGGTTGCTTTCTTTCCCAGCTGAGAAATTTTAATTATGGCTTCACATACAGAAAAAATAGAGCCACCATAAACTGTACACACACAGGAATAAGGTTTTTAGGACAAGATCATGGGGAGCCTTCAGAGCAGGTTGGAGGATCTGGATGTCATTCTGAGCATCATGGGAGCAGCATGTTAAGTTGGAAGGGATGAACAGGTAGGAAGCAGCCAGCAAGGATACTTCTATAAATTTATGGTGGTTCTGAATATGTTCCTGACTAATGCTAGTGGTTGAGGGAATTGGATGAGATAGTGGTGGGAGGCAGGACAAGGTAAACGGAGTTGGAAACTACTGCACCTCCTACTGAGATAAAAATGGTGGTCAGCAGAAGCGGAAAATAGAGAGCAGAAAATGTATAAATTTATTAGTCATTCAAAGCCAATGAGAACCAAAAATGGATTCAGAATATTTAGCACTGCATTAAGAAATCTTAGGAAAGAATGGCTCCTATTCCTGTTACACAGGTACCACCTCTACTTTTTAAAAGGACCAAGAGCTAGAAGAGACTTCAGTGTGCCATTACCTTATTGGGATAGCTGGCGGCTTCCTTCCCAAATCAGCTTCAAAAAGAAAGCCTTCCACAGCAATAAATAAAAATTGTGCAAATGTCACGATGTTCCCACATCCTGGATGCTTCCTATATAGAGAGTAACAAGAAAAAATAAGACATAGAAACTGAGATAAAGGGCACTAAAATGTGTTACATTTACAGTTCCAAAACAACAAAGGGTAGACTTCTATTACCCACTGCCTTCCCATATCTTATTTTTTCACATCCCATTGATCATACACATTTTGTATTATACTTCCAGAGAATAGCAAGACTTTTTTGTTCATTCTTTACTAGGTATAGCAGGTCACATGTGAAAATTACTGTACCATACTCATTGCTAGAACACAGCTTTCCTAGTAAACTACGGGAAACTACTCACATGTTCCTATTGAGATCCTCACTTAACTTAGGCCTTTAGTTAGAAGCCTGCTTAGCTTAGGTAGCAATTCCCAAGGTCAGATATGCTAGAAATTATCCTTGAATTATTTCTCCTGACCAGAAGACAACAGAAATAAGACTTAACATATGGCCCAAAGGCAGAACAACTGGTTCTCTGGATGTGGGAGGATCTTACTCTTTTTGCAAGTATGAGGCACAGATAGGCATATCTGTACACAAAGCAGCAAACCTCCAGTATATCTAATGGAGGAGTGATTAAGAAAAATATCTAAAAATGGTTCTGGGATTGGGGCCACACATTTAAAAAGAATTGAGAAACACTGCTCCAGTCCACTATTTTCCATGATCCTTAACCATTTATAAATTTATTAGTCATTCAAGAACTGTTCGTAGTTTGACTGATCCTCTTCAGTGATCTACGTAACAGCTAGGGAATCTTCCACAGTGACTACTAGGAACAAATTCACAAAGGAGAAAAATTTCTTCTCATACATATGCCTCTGGAGACACTATGGGAATTAATCACGTGCAACACTGATGATTTTCGTGAGCTTGTCCTTCATTCAGCTCTGCTCAGTCACTGAAGAAAGGACCAAGTGAGCAGCAGCCAGACTTTCCTTAATACCAAATGCATTAGCTTCACATTCTGTCTTTATAACTTGACCAAGGACATTCACCAAAGTCAGAGGATAGAGGGATTTAGCTGCACTATTACATATTCATACAATGTTACTTACCAAAAAGAACTCCATTTTCTATTGGTGGTATAATGTTAAATAGCAATGCCAAAATACACCCATTCTTAGATACACCCATCGGCCATTAGACAAGCCCAAGAATGAGCCAGTCTTGTACAGAGCCAGGCCGACCACCTGAAGCAGATCTTTCTTTACTCAGTTCATACCTGACCAATGGGTGTATCTAAGAATGCGTGTATTTTGGCATTGCCCTTAGTCTTGGGACACACTGGGTATCCCTCACTCTAGCACATCTATGAGTATAAAAATGCCTTTTCTTAAACAAATGTGAACTAGAATACTAGTATTTGTACAAAAGAAAAAAAAGAACATTTATTTCAAAAAAATCATTCACTTTACAAGTGTATTCTTCACATAATTTTTTAAAAACATCGTATCTCCTTATTTTATGGTGATAAGACATTATTTACCTATTTATACCTATTTCACTCAAGTTGGCATCTCCCAAGGCCCTATGGCAAAGAAATGGAGTTTACCTATACCCTTACTATTGTTAACATTAACATTCAGTGATTTTTAGTATGGGCTTTTAGTTCCACAACCATCACTACTAGCTATCTTAGGATACCTTCAAAAGAAATCTCATTTCCATCAGGAGACATTCCCCTCCCTTTGACAGCTCTAACTTTTGTCTCTTTTTCATGTAAATTTAAAATCTGAACTCATATAATCTAGGTTTGGGAAGATACATTTACAAAGATATATTGTTGTATAACTATCAGTGGATTTATTTTGTGTAACTCATTCTAAAACTTTGGAGGAAAAATTTCAAAATTTTTTCCTAAACCTGTTGTTCTTTTTAAGTTGTTTTTTTTTTTTTTTTTTTTTTCAAAAATTATAACCATTAACTGCAGACAGTTTTTCCTACTTTGAATTGTTTGGTAAGAATCCAAATTTTTGAAGAGAATGAACTGGGCAGATAGTTTATTCCTTTGTATTTCTTTTTTAGATATGAGAAACTTTCTTATTTCCTAAAGTAAGGCATGCAATGCCTTGCTGAACTGGTTAGTAGATATCTATGTATTTTGTTTCCAAGGTAGACTGTAAGTTCCGTAAGGGAGGGCAATCAGGCACTCATTTATTACTGCCCATCTGCTGAGTACCATGTATTGTTCATATTGTATTATTAGTCTCAGATATAGGCATGCAAATCAGAAAGAAATAAATTTGCTTTTCATTTTTCAAAAAAAAAGATTTAAAATATTCTCTTTTTCTTACAAGTAACTTGAGCTTACATATTTCAAGTTTTACTTGCCACTTTTTATGGTATCTAAAAGTTCTAAAGAAGTTATATTAAAAGCACAGTTCCTGCTCTATAAAAATTTATGACTTTACCATGGTAATATTCATAGATAACAATCACAAATTCCAACCATATCTACAGCTGGCTTAGACCAGCTGTCTTAATTAGGTCTTATCTTACTGATCTCTAATAGAAGCTGTGACTTGCCTAAGAAAATTAGGAAAAGTCTTGCAAACATCACTGATCACATGAATAAATATACTTTCTTAGCATTATATAAATTTCCTGCAAAAATGAAGATTTATAAAAAACTAAGGATTTATAAAAAATGAGTTACATATAATCTAAGTATTCTAAACAGTAGCTTCTCTAATGCACAAGAACATTTTATAGTGATAGCTGTCCACAACTTTTCTGTAACATCTCATAAAACAAAGTATTTATGCACTGAAACAAAGTTGTAAGACAGTAAGGGAAGTCAACTACCAGTGATTTCAAGCTTTCTATTAGGTGTGTTCAAACTATATAGTGACTTTAAAAAAAATTACAATAAAAGACACACTGCTGTTAGCACCCCTCAAAATACTCCCTATCACTTCAAAACACACTTATCCCATCTTTATTGCGATTTTATGAAGTACTTCTAGAAGTCCTCTTTCATGAATGTCTTTAGTACCGTAGATGTGATTTAAAAAAAAAAAAATCCAGTGAATATTGCTGCAGAGTACCATCAAAGGAAAAGGTAGCCAAAGAATTGGATGCCCAACATCTATAGACTGCTCAAGTTCAAAATTAACAGGAAGTGGAAAAAGATACTGGGTTAGGCCTTTAGACACCTTGGTTCCCAGTTGTTGTAGTCGCTTTCAAATAGTGAAAGGGAAACTGTTGCCCTTTCAGCAAAAGAGAGGTTACAACTCTTGACCATAGGAGTGTTTGGATAGCTAATAGAAAGAATATATACATTGAAAACACAACTAGATCACACCACAGATACTATTTAACAGCAGGGAAAAACAAGCCAATGAGTCAAAGTAAGACTCATTGAAAATGCCACACTGCCAGTAGTTGACAAGCTAAGACAGAAATTCTTAACTGAGTTTTGAAGTCCTGATCCTTTTTCACTTCATGTCTCACTGCTTACAGTTTCTATCCTAGGAACTTTGCACATTCTCATTCAACATTATTTGCAAGTCAAGCAAGTTTCTCTTTGTAAAAGCGTTATAGCCGTTATCAATTTATAATTACAACCTCAAAATGCATCTTTCTCAATTTAAAGACTGCAATACCTTAAAACTGGAAAACACTCTTTCAGGTCACTGGGACCAATCTTTTATATGTGTAATTTCTCTGTTGCACTTCACTGAGATGTATGTTTGGGCAAAGTATGCATAACCATGTATACGATTAATAAAACAAGTGTTCTGTCAAACAGGAGTGTTAGTAAAAATGAAACTGCAGCGTGTACAACATCGGACCGCTCTGTGACTCAAAAAGCTTTGCTCAAGTCAGGCAAGTGCCAAGAACACGAAGAAGAGCAGAAGTTGGATGGGAATAAAAAGTGGAGGAACGCTAGGTGCTGCCACTAATTCTTTGGACCAGTCACTTGAAAAATTCCCCAGACTTCAGCCTCCAGGGTGTGGAGACGGGGTGACGACAGCAGTACGGTACTCTGGGTGTTCTCCTCCTCGGGATGCTAGGAAACTGTTAGGCGGAATAGCGGGCGCACCGCAGAGTGGGGAGCACAGTGGGTCCTAGACGATGCAGGGGACAGCACGGCTCTGCTCGTCCGCCACCGCCCTATATTTCTCAAACCAGTCCCCGGAGGCGAGGTGGGGCCGAAGCAGCACTCACCGGGCCAGCAGCTCTAGGAAGACCACGTTACTGCAGCAGCCTGCAAACACCAGGCCCACCGCAAATGCCGCGCGCATGGCGGGTGCAGGGGAAGAGGAGCGACGTGCGAGGGAAGCACCCGCTTATACCGCTACCCCAGGAAGCCTGCACAGCACATCGCCACCGTTCCGGAGCGCTCTCTCTTGTAGGACCGTCACGATTGTTCCTTCTACGGCTGCCACGGACGCCGCCAACGAAGGAACTGTAGTTCCCAGTCAGACGAGGCCCCATTCATCCGAGGGGGCGTCCCAGTCGCGGATGAACTACACATCCCAGCATGCTGAGCACCCATAGGTCAGGCGGAAACGTGGCTCGACTTCGTCAGGGTTTCTTGAGCGGGTATCCTGCGACATCGCGAGATCAGCAGCTGCTGGGCCTGCTGGGAAGTGAAGTTCCCAGTCTGTCAATGTTTCCAAAGAGACCTCAGCCGTGAAGGGAATTCGTTCATCACTATCATAGCAAACTTCTGCCTGGTACACTCGAACTACAAACCTGCAAAGATTCGTTAGTGATGTTCTAGTACCTGAAACAATCATTCTGAGCTGAATGAAACTAATAATTCGTCTAAATTTATCCCTAGAAAAACGGTGAATCCAGAAGTGCAGAGACTGAATCATTTGGCTTTTCAGAGCTGCTTTTTCAGGCAAAGATTAAATTTCAACCTTACATAGGTAAAGATGGGAGCAGTAATGCCCGTCTTACCTATGGGTGAGAATTCAAAATATGGCCTATGAAAGCATACCACAACAAGTGTATTGCTTTATGTTACAACTATTAGCAAGGCACTCAGCACACGAATTAACTCTGTTATCCACTCTAGGATAAAGATTTTCTTTTCTTCATTACTGACATGTGCCAACATTGTGTCGGCTCAAAGTGAGTGTTCATTAAATACTGAATTTAACTGGTAGTAGACATTCTATTCATATTAATTCTACTCACAATTTTTGTGCCTACTGCTCTTTTAAGGGAACAGTTCAAGAATTATAGAATCCATCAGAATTACTTGTGGTGCTTGTTTAAAACATAGGTTTCTAAATTCCACACACAAGGGTTCTGATTCACTAGGTATGAAGTAGGACACAATAATCTTCACTTACAGCAGCTACTCCCAGATAATCCTGATGTGGTCTTCAGGTCACAATGCGAGAAAACCAATTTTGAGGCATGTTGTGTATCTTGAGGACTGTTCACTTTCTCAAAAAATAACAAAAACAATAAGTGTTTGAAAACCTTACTTAACTTCCCATCACATATTTTGTTATTGTATTCGGTTAGACTTTAAATGTATGATATGGTAAATTGCTAAGCATCTACACCAAGCACTGGGAAACAGAAAAGAACTGTCAATATATTGCTTCCATCAAAAAATGAGTCATATAGGGTGAACAATGTGTGAACACATACTTGGCAAAGAACAGTGTACTACTATTCTACCATAGGTATATTAAGTGTTGGTAAGTGTATCCTACTGTATGTATATAGTAAGTGCTAGGTGAATAAGAGTAACTTTGAACAGCTCAGATTGTAAATGTTATAGGAATTCAGTTGGAAAGAAAGGGAAATGTGCCTCCTTTTCATCATTAAGGGTCCTATTGCTGATATAGGCATTTTTGATAGATGTGCATGAACACTGGTAATTCTCAAAGTGTCCCAAATGATCTGACTGTGTGGCTAAAGTTGAAAAATCACTGAAATAAAGGCAAGAAATATCTTAGAATGTTGTGACTAGGAATAGTGTCAGTAGGTTATATGATTAAGACTGTACATCACCGTGATTAAATCAAAATCATTAAAGGTGGGGCCCAGGTGTCAGCCATCTTACAAATTTTCCACGTTACTGTAATGTGAAGCCAAGGCTGGGAACCACTGATTTACTGGTGCTTTTGTGTTTAATTGTCAGTGATCTTTGACCTTGGCTGCATAATAAAGTCACATAAGAGAATTTTAAACACACAATTCACTTAGAAAAATAAATACCAGTCCAACTTCAGACTAAAAAAAGCAGAATATTTGAAAATAAAGTCAAGCAATGATAATATGCCCACCTCCAACACGGGCAACCCTGCCTAGAGGAAAGGTGAGCTGACCACGTTTTCTTCCAATTTTACTAAAGACAATTTCTCATTATTTCCTATATGATCCAAGATTTTGAGAGCACTTAATGAATTGTATAAACAACTCATTAAGTATCAGCTGTAACATGCCTAAGTAATTGAACAAAGAAATGGCCTGAGTAATGTAATAGCTGCATATGTTCTATACCTTCTTTCCTCTTTCATAATCTGTCTTGACCTATCCCTATCGTGTATATATATAAGTAATTAATATATTGCATATTAATTACCTGGGATCTTGCTAAAATGCAGATTTTGATTCACTAGGCCTGAAGTGTGCCAGGATATTCTGCATTCCTAACCAGCAATATCGGTGTTCCTGAATTGTGGACCACACTTTGAGAAGGCAGAAACCTATAAACCTATAAACTGGAAAATTCTCCATCTTTTCACTCATTGGTTCAGGTAATCTCAAACCACTAAACTGTCTTTGTATTCTTCCTTTCCCTTAGCCTACGATCATGCTCAGAGAACAAATTTACCTTTCTTCCTTTTTCTTAACACCAAATATCTTTAAAGAATAACCTATATTTGTAGTTTGCCTTTAAACTTCTTTGGCTTCTTAAACTACTCTAGTCAAAGCCAGACATAGAAAGCAGTCTTAGGAGGACCTAATGACTTTTTAATTGTTGAAGCCTTCTACTGCGATCTCATCTTACTTGATCTCTCAGCTGCTTCTGACAATTAAAGCCTCGTATTTCTTGGCCTTCTCTCATCCCCTTGTATGTAAGACGTGAGTTTTCTGTTTCTAGTCTTCTCTTTTCTACTTGCTTTGTGAAAGAGGAAAGTCCTCTGACCCCTGAGTTCTCTCAGGGGTCCATCATTTATACCTTCTTACTGTCTGGAACACTTTCCACTGGAGATGTCATCCCTGACTGTGAGCCTACATGTGTGTGTATGTATATGCGACGTTCCAATCTCCCTCATGTCCTAAATCAAAGTTTCCAGCTGCTTTGGCATCTTTATATATATTTTCCTGGAAAACCTTCACCATCAGTACAAACACAGCTCATCATCTGTGCTCTTATATGCTTTGCTTTCTATTAAGAATGTTATCCAAAATGTCTTCTCTTCAGGCAATAGCCTCAAAGATTTCCCACCTCCCTCTCCTTCCCACAACACTTTTATTTGTTCTTTACATTCTGCCAGTTTCACTTCACAATTCTGTCTATATTGGAAATTCTTCCTTTTATCCATATCCATATCTGTTTATTCTTCTATAAGCGACTCCTAACATCTTGGTATCTTCTGCCTCTGCCTTCTTCAATCCATTCTCCATGCTGCCTCCAGACTGTGTTTCCTAACACAACCCAGACTCTTCACATCCCACTGCTTATTATTCCAAGAGGTCTGTTCCAATCAGTTGATATCATATTTTAAAAAAACTCCGAAATGTACCAGTTTCAAAACAAAGATATTTGTCTTCTGTCTTAGAGTTCTGTGTTTGCTTTGCTCAGCTCAGCACACAGCTGGTAATTTCCATTGAGGTTTCTCATGTAGTTGTGGCCAGACATTGAAGGCTTACCTGGGTTGATATCTGAGATGGCTAAGACAGCTCCATAATAATCAGATTTCCATGGCTGTGACAAAATACCCAAGAATAAAAGCTTTAATGAGAAAAGGTTTATTTTGGTTCATGATTTCAGAGATTTCAGTTCAAAGTCAGCTGACTCCATTGCTTTGGGCCTGAGAAGATGCAAAATATGTGGGCAATGGGGACAGGAAACAGAAGAGGCTTCTCATCAGATGACAGCAAGGAAATAGAGACAAGAAGGGGAGAGACAGAGGGACAGAGAGAGACAGAGACAGAGAGACAGAGAGAAACACACACACACACACACACACACACACACACACACAGATTTATTGTTCTCTTTGCAGTACTGGAGATTGAACCCAGGGCCGTCTAACTGAGCTACATATCCATCCCTTTCTAAATTTTTTATTTTGATACATGGTCTCACTAAGTTGTTGTTACCCAGGCTGTTTTCAAGCCTGTGATCCTCCTGCTTCAGCCTTCCAGAAGTGCTGGAATTAATGGCATGAGCTACCATGCCTCGCAAGAGTATTGAGAACCTTCAAATTTATAGGAACAAAAGGAGCAGCTACTCCCAAAGAATAAGGCAGACTACTCAAGAAAGGAGCAATTTGAAAGTGGGCCTTTTTCCCACCTTCCTCAAATGAGAAACAGGTCTTATTAAAGACGCTGTGGCTGCAGCCATTTGGCAAGCAGAATTGAACAAGATGCTGATGACACTAGCTAGGAGCCACCCTCTGGGGTGCAGCAGGCGCATGGGCCAACTCATTAGGAAGCTGCTAGTGAGAGTGATGTGCTTGCTAGGAAGCTGGCTGGGACCCTAGCAGAACTTTCTGGAGTCTACCTATCAGGGTGCCTCTGAGCTCACTGGGGTAAATGCCTGAGCGTCTCATATGCTGAGTGAATACTTCAGGAACAAGAACAGAGAGCACAACAAACACAGAAGAGAGTCTTTCTCCTCCTGCAGGGCCCTGTAGCCTGTTTTACTGTAGAACCCTATACTACACTGCCTGGCAGAGGAGAAATGGCCACAAGATCCTGCTCCAGCTGCCCAGGCAAGGCCATGAAGGATGGATCTGGCTGATGGCTGTAAACTGAAACATCAACATTTTTTCAGGAGTCTTGTTAATACCAATATTTTAATTGTTTCATCAGAAAACCAGCGTTATGAAGTATAGGATGACTTCATTTCCCAGACCTTTTTTTCTTCTTCATCTTTTATTTGTTTATTTACTTATTTTTGAAACAGGGTTTCTCTCTGCAGTTCAGGATGGCCTTAAACTTACTATGTAGCCCAGGCTGCCTTGAACTCATATTGGATCCTCCTGCCCCAGCCTCCCGAATGCTGGGATTACAGGCATGCACCACCCGGCATTTGTTTGTTTGTTTCAAATTCAAATACCTCTGAATGAGTAGTGACATCCTAGACAAAAGCAAGGCTCAATGTGTTTAACACCCCTCTCCCCTCACCGTGCTCATACTTTGCGAGGAGGATGAGGAAGGACCTATTGGTTTGGGAATGTTCATAATCTTTGCCTGGAGTTGTCAACAGGAAAACCTGCCAAAGTTACTTTAAAATCCAGTTTTACTTCATGTTCCCGCCATTCAGACACATTTTGAATCATTTATAAAATCTACTTACCACATTTTTGACAAAAAATTAAGTAAGATGACTCCTGTGGGATGCTGCTTGATAACTCTCAAGTTGACAGTCCTACAGAGACCTGTCATTTGATTTTTTTTAAAAGACCTATTTTCCGTATCTATCATACGATTTTCTCATCTCTACATCACATAAATCTTGAGGTCCTGGAGCTGTGCACAGGAGAGGCATACTATAAATAAACTTAAGATATTATTTATAAAGTCAAAATAATCTTGTTGCTTGTTTCATGGGTCATATTCGAGCAATGCTGCAGCATTCTGGTAGATTTATGTACTTTAACTTCTTCAAGGGTGTTATTCCAAGGCAATTTTTCCTTTTCAGATTACTGTATTTAAGAAACATTAAGTTTCGGTTAAGAGGGAAGCCTTTTTAACCAGAAAGCTAGGGCCTCAGGACAAGAACTTTATCTTAGTAGTCCCAGGTGACGTCTGTTTTATTTTCTGCATCTACTAATTTATTTTTGGTACCTTATGTAAGTAGAATCACATAGCATTCTTTTTGTGACTGGGTTATTTCATTCAGGTTTATCCATGTTGCAGGGCATCATAAATGCCTTTCTTTTAAAGATTGAATATTCCATTTTATGCATAATTTTGTTTACCCATTCATCTATTGCTGTGGTTTAAAAATAGTTTTAATATGTCTTCATAGGCTCATGTGTAGCCCCCAACTTGGTGATATTGAGAGGTGGTTGAACCTTTACAAAGTAGAGTTTATTAGGAATTGATTACATCTTTAAGGGAAATTAGTGATTTTCTCAAGGGAGTGCATTTCCCATTCTCATTCTTGACGCTACATAAAATTTGACTAATACAATTCATCAATGGTCAATTGAGTTGCTTCCAGCACCTTTGGCTACAGTAAATATTTTAACATGGATATACAAATACACTTCAAGTTTTCATTTTCAGTTATTTGGGGTGTATACCTGAAGTGGAATTTCTGTATTATACGGTAATTCTGTGTTTCATTTTTAAAGAAAATTCCATGCTGATTTTAACAGCAGCTGTACCATTTTGTATTTTCACTTACACAAGGGTTACAGTTGCTGCACTTCCATAACATTGCTTGACCTTTCCCCATACTTGCTATTTTCTGGTTTTTTTTTAAGTAGTCATCTTAATAAGCATGAAGTGGTATTTCATTTTATTTTTAAAATTTTTTTATTTCAAAAACAAATAAGAATAAAAATGATGATGCAGAATTTTAAAACAAAATAATAGGAGATTAACACTGGTTAATATATTGCATATTGTTATCTTTAAAGTAGTTGTTCAAATTATAAGATATAGGTGTGAAAAAATGATCAAAAAATTGAACAATGAGAGAACAAACTGTTCTGTTCTTTTGTTTTGTTTTGTTTTTTTGTGTTAAGGACCCAACCCAGGGCTTCCGGTTTGCTAGACAAGCATTTTACCACTGAGCTAAATTCCCAGGCCCAACCTGTTCTGTTTTGATTTGTGTTTTTCTAATGAGTTGTGATATTAAGCATCTTTTCATGCATAGATCTTCTTTAAGGAAATGTCTACTCACGTTCTTCAAATTCACTTTTAAAATCATGCTGTATATCATCTTGGAGCCAGATTCCTTCTATAGTTGGCTGCTTTCTAACCCCAATCATACCCTAAACAATAAAGTCAGATAAAGGAGGAAGCAGCCTTTGAATACCCTTCACTTGATACCTGGTCAGTTCGCCTTACTATCGTCCTCCTGTTGTGCTCCCTTCGAGAGTGATGATGGCTTTCCTTTGCTTCTCATTTTAGTACCTTATCCTGGATCAATTTTAAATTTGTAATACATACCAATGGTAGAAAAAAATTCAAAAAGCACAAAGGATAGCATGGTAAAGTACTTTTCCTTCCCTTTCCTGGACCTTAGCAACTAAGTGTCCCTGCTTGTAGCTATCAATGTCATTAGTGGTTTGGGTTTTTCATTAGTTTGTTTTTCACCAAGAATTGGACTCAGGACCTCATGCTCACCAGGCAGGCACTATGTCACTGAAAACATCTCTGACCCTGTCCTTAGTGTTTTGTAAATTCTTCCACTAGTCTTTTTTTTTTCACCCACTCTAGTTTCTGTAACGTATCTTGGGAAATCCTACATATTCACCCTATACTGATGTAATGATTACGTCCACTTATGGATGTGGCATCTTTTATTTAACAGGTCCCCTATTGTTGGGTGTTGAAGTTGTTTCCAATTTGTTCTCTAACAAACAGCACTGTGTCAAATATCACCGGCATGTATTTTTGAGTACACTAAGTAGGCAGCCAACGAGCCATGAAACTGAGTCAAGTTAACTGATTTTTTGTTTTATATTCAAAGCTAGCATTAATAGTACTAGCTTTCAAATAACTCCATTACTGATGATAGTTTTTTTAAACTTCTCCCTACAGCCAGATACTTAAAAATATAATGATCTGAGCATATACTTTAATACTCATGCACAATATAAAGTATAACGTGTTATATGCCTCATGTATTTTCTGAAAACTACAGCCTAACAGTAATTCCTCATAGAACCAACATCATTAGGAAATAACTAGCTCCAATGGAGCAAAAATTTCCAGATAATGAATCCATTTTAGAACTGAAATTTCTTGTACTGAAATAATTTTGCATGAAATTTTCATGTAATCCTTTATGAGATATAATACACTGTCCATTGGCTATCCTTATCTCTTGTACTCAACATGGTGATTTTGAACATCTATTATTACCGTGCTGATTCTTATTAAGCCATCTAGACCTAGTTCAAAGGCTCTGATTCTAAATGGCCCCCATCTCTTCAGGAAACTTTTCGGAGGTCTCTAGGCTGATTGGTGCGCCTCTGGTGCCCTCTAGTGTCTGGCACTCACCCCTGGCCTGTTGCTAAACGCGTCCAGTGTTTTCCTTGCCTGTCTCCACCATCACATCCTGAACTTGAAGGTAAGGATGATGGTCTTGTCAGTTTTGTGTATCCAGTTCCTAACAGTAGTGCCCCACCTGCAACTATCACCCATAAATATCTGTTGGATAAATGAATAGTTGACTAAGCAAATAAAGGAGTGAACGGATAGATCCGTATACTCTTAATTGAATTCACCTTTCTGGGTTTTGCAGCTTTTATTTTTCTGTTTATCCACCCTGTTGCTGTTTTTATGTTTAGTGGCTTTTGGTCACTGTCCCCTTCTAACTTGTTGCAGCCTGCGAAACCCGACTAGGGATGTAAGAAAAGAAGGGTTTCCATATTTCAAGTTTATAGATTTAGAGTGTAATCTTTCTGACAGGTAGCTTGGGAATTCAAAGACATACTTGTTTCCCTCCCAGCTCTTGTGTTTCTGAATCGATTTGTCAATCAGCTGATCATTAGATTAAAAAATTACTGCTGTTTCAGCCTGCAAAAATTCCTTAAGAATCTACTCTGCGGTTAACACAAAGCTGAGGCGTATGGGATTATAGGTAACAATGCTTGTAAATGGTAAGAACTTAATATACATTTATTGATAGGTGTTATGATTTATATCTAGATATTCTCCAAAAACCTCATGTGCTCATAGGTGGGACTTTGGGAGGTGATTAGATTATGGGGTTGTGATACTCAGCAGTGAGTGAGTTCACAGCTAAATGTGATGTTGGGAGGTGAAGTCTGGTTGGGGGAAGTGGGCCACTGGCAGTGTGGCCTGGAAGGGTCTATCTCTCTCCCTCTTCCCTTGATACCTTTCTGCTTTCTTCCCCCTGTATTGCCCTGTTTCTTCCCTGAAATGCCCACCTGCCTTGCTACCCTACCTTGGAGTCAGCCCACTATGGACTAAAACCTCTACAAACTGTGATCCAAAGTAAATGTCTTCTTCTTCAACATATGAGTATTTTGTCCCAGCAACAAGGAAAGTAACTAAGACAAGAGGCAAAAGAAAAGTTTAGAGCATGTTTCTGTTACCTTTAATGTGATAGCAAATGTATAGAACACTTAGACAATTCCAGACATTTTATTTAGTTTTATTTAAGTCAATTATCTTTATAAAAATTCAGCAAGATTCACAATATTACTATATCCATTTTACAGAGGAGAAAATTGAGACTTAGAAAGATTAAGAGGCTTTTTAAATTAGTATCAGTTATAAACTTAGCTAGTATCCCAGATCTGTCTTATTTTATTTTTTATTAGTACATGTTTGCAGTATATAATGTTTACATTCTTTGTGGGGAGTTGGTACATTTTCATCACACATATTAATTTTTAAAGATTTCCTTTCCCTCCCATACCTTCTCCTCTCTCCATTTCTTAATCCTCTTCCTATATTAAAAAATCTGTCTCCCTAATTCATATTATCTATGTTTTATTTTTCTCTTTATTTATATTTTGAGTTGCTTATATAAGAGATATTTTGAGTTGCTTATATAAGATGTGATATTTAAGCTTGTGTATCTTATTTATTTCACTAACCATCTGGTCTCAAGTTCTCATCCATTTTTCTACAAATAACTAGTTTATCTTTATGGCAAAGTAATACTCCATTGTATGTAAATAACACATTTTCTTTATCTGTCTGTTGGTGGACATGTAGGATGCTTCCAAGATTTAGCTTATGAATTGTGTTGCTAATTGTGGGCATATATATGTATGATGTCTTTAAATCTTTTAGGGAAGATACCTAGAAAGGGAATAGCTGGGTCAAATGAAATTTCTAGCTTTAATTTTTTTGAGGAATCTCCATATGGATTTCCATAGTGGTTGTATCAGTTTTCATTCCCACCAACAATGAAAAAGACTTACTGCTTCCTTATAGACTCACCAATGTTTGTTATTATTTGAATGTTTGATGATGGGCATTCTTACTGGGGTAAGTTAGAATCTCAGTGTTGTTTTAATTTGCATTTCTCTAATGGCCAGAAATGTTGAATATTTCTTCATATACATATTGGCCATTTTTACTTCTTTTATGGAGTCTATTCATTTTCCTTGCACATTTTTATTGGGTCTTTTATTGGGAGCTCTTTTTTTGAGTTCTACATATATTTTAGATGTTAGTCCTTTGTCTGAAGAATACCTGGTGAAAAGTTTTTCCCATTCTTTTCAATCTACAGAAGCTTTTAATTTGATATGACTCCACTCATGAATTCTTGGTACTATTTCGTGTGCAACTGGGTTTCTGTTCAGAAAGTCCTTGCCTATGGGAGTTTTACCTATTTTATTTTCCAGCAGATTGTTACCTGTTTTCACATTTAGTTCTTCAATCCATTTTGATTTTAGTTTAGTGACAAATATGGGTCTAGATTCAATATTGTGTATGTGGATAGCCAGTTTTCCCAGAATGATTTATTAAAGAAGCTATCTTTCCTCCAGGGTATGTGTTTAGCCCTTTGTTAAATATTTGTCTGATTTTAGGGATGACAGTCATAATTGCTCTACTACATGGACCCATGACACTTTCAGCATCATCAGAGAGACAAGATAAACATACATGAAGCCATCAAGACTTCTCAAAATATGCTAACTTGTGCTGCGGGCCCTTGTACATCTGTTTTGCTCACCTCCTCCTCCTCCCTATGCAGCCTGCTCTCCAGCCACAGGGAGCTCTCTCCGGTTCCTGCAGTGTACTGGACTCATCTGTGATCCAGGGACTTTGTGCTGGGTGTTCTTTCTGTCTGGAATACCCTTCTCTTAGGTGTAGCCATAGCTTCATTCCTTTTGTTTAGTTCCGATTACACATTATCTTCTCAGAGAGACCTTGCTTGACGACCTGATCTAAAATAGCACTCCAAACATTTTATCTGGCTTTACTCTGCTTTATTCTTAATAATTTTTCATTACTTAATAGGATATTTATCTTTTTACATATTCAATTTTGATTGTTTGTCTCTTTCAGTCAATAGTAAACTCCAGGAGGGGACTTTTTGTGTACTTCCAGTGCCTAAAATAGTGTCTCAACACATACCTGTCAAGTGAACACATTCATCTATCACATGTCAGTATTCTTTAAGATAAACAACATGTATTGAATGTGGCACGTATTTTGCCAGATGTTTTACATTATGGTATCTGACGGTATCTTATATATTACTCTGTTATAGCCCTATGGGGTAGCTATATTATTTTATTTTCATTTCATAGGCCTAGATAAGGAAATCAAACTCAGAGCTCTTAAATAACATGAGCTGGGATCTGGACCATACAACCTGACTTGCCAAATGTGGTGTTTCCTGCTTTTAATCATGTCCTGGAGTTCATTTTGCCTGGGTTTATTTCTCTTGCGGAATTATAGTCTATATGTCCAGATTTTTTTGTGGCAGGTAGTTTCTCTTGCAATAGTTTCTCATTTTTGTATGGATCATATTCCAATAAATTCCAACAGGCAGGGAAGAAACCTGAATCTTGAGTTTTTCAAGCTATAGTTTGTTGCCCAGAGCATGACTTCACAAGGGTCAGGACATGGAGCAGCAGCTCATCCAGCCACAAATATTATCTGGGAACCATCAGATTTCACCAGGAGGCCTTCATAGCCGCCTACTTTTTCCCACCCACAACAGACGGTTTACAAGGAATGAGTTACTCTGTGAGCAGTGATGAGTGGGTGAGGAATATCAAGGCAGGAGAGATATGTTCTTGCTTCCTTCATTGATGCAAGTAAGCTTGTTCCTGTGCAGAGTTTTCCAAAGTTTCTGATGACTATCAACTACCCCCTCACCCCACCCCGTATTTGCAACCTGCTTTCCTAATTGCCCTTATTGCTGGGCATTAGATCATGTATTCTAAGAGTGGCCAGCCCTTGAGCTGTTTTTTAAAACTCAGTGTATGCAGAATGGGGAAGCTGGAAGGTACTTGGGCAAACCCACTCCATTCACCTTTATTGTTCTTAGGGGAAGGAATAATGAAGGCAAATTAA
Source organism: Dolichotis patagonum (assembly GCA_004027295.1). Classification (NCBI taxonomy): domain Eukaryota; kingdom Metazoa; phylum Chordata; class Mammalia; order Rodentia; family Caviidae; genus Dolichotis; species Dolichotis patagonum. Next base: position 44,658 of record PVJX010010737.1, read on the forward strand.
AACAGCTCAGAATTAATATCAACTCCCTTTCCCATAAAGTATCAACATAGTCTGAGATTTTCTCAAAAAGAAACTTTTTCATATATAGTAGGTTATGCAGAGACTAGAGGGGAGAGAAAGGGGTAGAAAAAAGGGAAGATGTTGATCAAAGTGTACAAAATTCCAGTTAGACTGGAAAAATAAGTTTTAGTGCTCTGTTGCACTACATGGTGACCAGTTATTAATAATGTATAGTGCATTTCAGAATTGATAAAAGATTTTTTTATATTCTAATTACAAAAATGTGAAAAATGTTGTGAGGGATGGATGTATCAATTACTGTCCCTTGATTTGATCTTTACATATTATATACATTATAGAAGTGTCACACTATAGTCCATTAATAGATACAATTGTTGTATCAATTAAAAATAAAATACACTTAAAAACTCACTACATAGCAAGACTGTCTCAAAAAAAATGGAAAAATGAGAAATTGATGAGGTGATGGAAATGTTAACTAGTTTGACTGAGTCTAAAATGTACATGAAGATCAAAACGTCACATTGTATTTCACAAATATACACAATTATTATTGGCCACAATTTAAAATAACTCTACATACTTGCAAAAAATAAAAATAATTGGCATTCTTTATTAACCTTTTATTGCTGCTCTAGAGTCAGCATTGATTTTCTCCCTCATTTTCAAAACACTCATAATCTCATGAAACAAGGTGGGGAGTATCAAAGAGGAGGGTGTATTGGGGGCCTAGCCTAGATCCCCAGTTTCCCAAATAAGTGTACAGTGAAGGCTTAAATAAATGAGGCAAGTGGCATGATTTTAGAGCTCCAGGAGGATCAAAACCCTCTGCAGAGTTCAAGACTCTGGGGGCTAAGACAAGAAATGTCTCTGAGTGGCCCATATTTATTTAGTTTTCAAACAAGGAAGTGGTTAGAGTGGAAAATGTAGGAAACTGAACAGACCTTGGGAGTGGTTCAACATCTCTTCTAAGAAACAGATTATATTTAATTTAGGAGAACTATCTTATGTTAATCTAGGAGAAATATCTTAGGAGAAGATCTCCATGTTGCATTTCATTACAGGAGTGAAATGCTTGTAGCGATAGTCTTTAGTTAATTGGAGTTGGGGCCAGGTGTCCTCAGCTGTGATCTTCTCGTGCCGTTTGAGGCATCTCTTTGTTCTCAGGTCAGCCATGCCCCTGGACATGCTGCAGCCCTGCACATGTGTTCAATTTCCAGTTTCAGTGACTCTCAACAAGGGTGGGTGGCTTTGCAGACCAGAAGCTTGTTTGCATAGCAGCAAGCCTGTGGCTCTGACAGCTGAAGGAAGAGAAGCTACAACACATCCCTGAGGGGCTAATTCTAAACAGGTACTCAGGAGGACTCCAGGGAACCAACAGTTACTGTACAATCACTCTGCTGCAGGAAACATGGAGATCTTTACCCAGATCCACAATGAAAGTGTCATTATGCATAATCCATATCTTTCAGAAAAAATGGAGAAGCTCAGAGAGGTTGATAGTTAATTCAAGGTCACACACCTGATTCACTTCTCTTTTTAAACACCTTTGTTGATTTCTTATATCTTTATAGGAAAGAAAAATCCAAACTTCCTCTCAGGACCCTTAATATCCTACTTCCCAGCCTCACTTTAAAACCCTCCAACACCTACCTTCTCTTGGACCTGGCTGTGCCTCATGGGCCTCCTTGCACATGGCAGCCTTGTCCTGCCTTGATATTTTGCATCTATTCTTTTCACCTGGCAGAGTCTGCGCATTTCTTCCAATTCTGTTCAGGTGTGGTGGGAAACCTGCCCTCATCCCAAGTTAAGGGCTCCTCCTGAGAGTTTGATAGCTTTATCCACCTTCCATGATACTGCAACTCACCACAAACACAAACCTGACCATCATTTCTAGACTAACACTCTTTCCATGGTGTATAGAATCAAGGTGCAAAGTCTGAAAGGTTTAATGACATCCAATCCTGAAAGAAACGGCATCCAGCACTTCATCCCCCAGCCGTGAAGCTCCTCCCCTAACTCTCTTCCAGAACTGTGCTATCTAATTTGGAAGCCACTAGCCTCAGGAAGCTATTTATAGTTAAAGTACTGAAAGTTAAATAAAATTTAAAAATTCAGTTCTTCAGCCATGTTAGCAATATTTCAAGTACTTAACAGTCACACATGGTTAGTGGTTTCCATGTTAGTGCAGATTTTTAAAAAAATAAATTTTATTTGTATAAAGTATATGACATAATGTAATAGGTTACCTATAGATTTCAGACAGGTTGTTATAGAAGCAAATTAACATCTCAGAGTTACCCAATTTTTAAGGCAAATGCAGCTAAAATCTCACTTAGCATGAAACCTATAAACAGTAAAATTTTATTACCTATTATCCTTACATTGTATGTTGATATTTGTTAATCCAACATGTCTGATACTTTGGCGGTGTAAATTTATAGAATATATTTATTGACATAGCTATAAGTCTCACTCAACAGATGAGACAGGAGGCAGTTGGGCTTCTGTGTATGAGGTGCTTTTTCAGCAAAACGGGGCAAGGAACTGTAAAGCCACTATCTGAAAAGAGAAACTGTAGAAATAGTACTACTTTTTCCAGAAAATAGTCCTCTCCTAGCTTCTTGGTCCAAAAAAGATAGTAACAGCGCTCTAGTTTTGTTAGCACCTGGATGTTTTACTCTCCTTTTTGGCTTCCTTAACCATGTAGAAAGTCCCTTTGTAGAATTCTCTTTTGGTAACTTTTTGAGGGTGTCATCTGTTTCCTTCTGGATACTGATTCACATGGGGTCAAATTCTGCACTGTATTCTTAGGGAATCTACCTATTCTTCAGCTTAGTGTAGTCATTGATTTTTGTGGATAAGACACTGTAGAGCAGGGGCCGGAAAATTATGAGGGAGGGGGACAGGAACATCCTCTCACTACCTGTTTTGGTTAATAAGATTTTATTGTACTTCAGCCATATCCATCTATATACATATTGCCCATGGGTGAATTTTGCACTACAGCAACAGAGTTGTGTGCTTGTAAAAAAAATCCAAAGTATTCACTATCTTCAGAAACAGATTTCCAGCTCCTGCAGTGAAACCATGTATACTTCCTCTAGATTTGTTTGCTATATTGCTTTCTTTTCCTACAGATATGTGTAAACATCACACTGTCTTTGCCAGTGATGACCCTGTCTTGATGCTAGTGCTGTTGAGTAAATATTTTATTAAGCATAAGATTATAAGTTATGGCACCAGACAGACATAGATTCAAGTCTTAGCTCTGACATTTACTAGGAGAACTCAGGCAAGGTTTTAGAAATCTCTGAACCAACTCAGATTCTTAATCCATAAAAAGAGAATAATAATTCCACCACCTCCCTCCCTCAAAGACCTGTGGATGAAGAAGATGATACGATAGGAAAGACTTCACCCAGATCCTAGCCCAGGTAAATGAATGCTTCATAACTGTTTGTCATCTATACACTAAGCCCTGTGCTAAGAGGTAGAAAAAGAAAGGTTCATAAGCTATAGCTTTTTGCCTCAAATAACTCATAGATATAAGGAGAAAGATGGTTGCACTGTTGAAATTTTCTCATGTTTATTTTGGGACTAGAGTATAACCTAAACCCACCCAAACTATCCCTATTCATTGTCAACCAGTCACGTTTGGTAGGGTCCCTGCTCTGTTCAAGGTGATTCATGCTCTTTTTGAAGTTTATCACTACAGGGGCACCCAGTGTCATTGGTTCAAGGGGACAGATGCAGTTACTGTGAAATATCCTTTATCTTAATATGTGCCTCATTGGCCTGGTGTTCTGTGTTTCTTCTGTAGTAGCATCTTGCATACCTTAACATCATTAAAATGATTCCTTCATACTTATTGGCATTCCATAGGAGACTTAGTGACAATGCTGAGCTGATGGAAGGGTCTTATGCATCACGAATATGAATATCATTATTCAAATTACTCTGGTAGCTGTTGAAGATAAAAGGAAATGTTTTATTTTGTGTTCATTAAGCACTAGAGGGTATGTTTCCCCTGGCTGCCAACTCATTATGCCTGTTATGGTTAATGGGAGTTAAATTCTAACATCATATCAAGGGGGAGAAATGATCCCTCAAGTATTTGGAAACTTTTTCCTCCAAATTGCAGATCAAAGCTAGGTTATGAACTTCTCTGTTGTCTTGCTAATGGATTAGACTAACTGCATTCTTTGAATTTTTTTTAACCAAATCCGAGACTTCCCTACATAGAAATGATTACAGAAATTTTGTAAGCATGAGACATTGTGAAGTCTACGGCAGCCAGCTGCCATTATTGGTTTTTCCTACAGGACAGAAGAATTAACAGTGTATAAATGACTGTCCCATATCAGGGACTTTGCTTATGCCCTCTCACTTATTTTTGACTAAACCCTAATGAGATGTCATATGAGGAAACTGAGGCTTGAGATTGTTAAGTAAATTAAAAAAACTGACAGGAGAAGTGGGCAACAAGTTCAGGGTATTCTGCTTTAAAAACAAGCTGATCCTACTGTTTTGGGGTCTCCTAGATATCAGTGGCATACTCTGTGACAAATGCTGTGTATGAGGCTAGATGGCTGTCTAATTAGAGGAAAATCTGAGCTAACAAAATCGTTAGAAAGGTATGACCAGTGCTTGTGAACCCATGCAAGCTAGCTGCTGTGTTTTTTTTTTTTCCTTTTCTAGAAACCTGCTCATGAGAAAACGAATTAATTCTAGGTCACTGTCGGTGAGTAGCTAGATGTTATGGTTTGAGCATCAAGTTTCCCCCAAATAGTCATGTATTGAGGGCTTGACCCCTAATACAGCAATGTTCAGAGGTGGGACTTAGAAAGGTAACTGAATCATTGGGGCACTAATGGACCATCCTTAGTCTTCATCAATTGATTAAGTCATTCATGAGTTCATAGCTGAATGGGTTTTTAGAAGATTGCACCCCGTTGGAGGAAATAGGTCACTGGAGTTGTACTTCTGAAGGGTGTATCCTGTCCCCAGCCTTTTCTTCTCTCTCTGGCTCTCTCTTTCTTGGATACCATGAAGAAGCACATTTTCTCTGCCATGTACTTCCACCACGATCTTTCTGCCTTGAAGCCAGCTGACCACGGAGTGAAACTTCTGAAACTGTGTACCTATAAAGATTTCCTCCGTTAAGTTATATATATCAAGTATTTGGTCCTAACAACGGAAAGGTGACTAATACTCTAAGAAAGTCCCTCTCTGTGTGATTTGAGAAAGAGAAGAACGAGCAGTGCAGAGCTGAGAAATATGGGCAAGAATGAACAAATTGCTGGTTTGAGGCCTCAGGATGCCCTGCGAAGAGAGACTCCACGATCTCCGCCACTTCATTATAAAGGAGCCTTCTCGTGACTTCCAGGCCAAAAACCTTAGAAAGTTCAATCTATGCAGGTTTTCACAACATTTAAGACAAAATATCTCTTTCATGGCATAAGACCTGTTCTCTCGCTGTCACTGATGATGGAAGAGAAAACTAATCCCCTGCACTCTTCGCGCCATCTTTTCCTCTGATCATTCTGGGCTATAAGCAGGACACGGCCCTGCTTTGTATCTTCCTCCTAAATGCCATTTGCTGAATCTGGGAACTTTTTGTTGTCCTCCTTTGCATTGTTGTTGGCCTGGCTTTGTCTGGAGTGAAATGTGGCCCCTGAAGGACCTGGAAATGGATCTGCTCAGCAACACCTGAAGCAATAGACTATTCTGCTGAGACTCCACCTGGAAGGCTGTGCTAAGCTCAAACACCTAATTACCAACCAGGTACAAATGGACTGAGTGTTTTGGGAAAAACAACAAGAATGATGAAGAAGGACAAGTTGATTTATAAAGAAAGATTAAAAGAGCTGAATAGGTAAAGCTCAGTAAATGATGATGTGAGGAACCCAGGGACCATCTGTTTACATCTGTAGGTTGTAAACAGTCAGCAGAATATGAATTATTTTGGCTAGAGCTAAGAAATACAACAGTTATGAAAAGAAATTTATGATAATAATGAACTGTAATTTTATACTTATTCCTAAACCAAGAAACCTCAAAACATTTGTGGCTTTGTATAATGTATATGCTACAACAGGGTATATTCAGACCCTAAAATGGCTTGTGATTTAGCAAGACTTTGGCAAGAAATACTATTTAGTGAAAGCAGAGTGGGCACTTTGTGTGTGAAGTGCAAGGGTCTGGGTGTGGTTTGTTTGCTGCACACTCACAGGTTGGTGTAGTTGGAAAATGCTGTTGCTTTGTATAAAAAAGACCACTTCTGAAGTTTTATGACACACACACATAATTCAACCCTCATTTTACAGAAAAAAGTAGAGGGATATTTACCAAAAGAGGGTAAGGGCTAGAAAACCTTGAAAAACTGCTACAGTTTAGCTCTTAACTCCATCTCAGGTTTTCAGATGTCTTAGATGGCTTGGGTTGCCAGGAAACTGGACCATAGACTCAGGTAGAGTGGACTTAAACAACAGAAATTATTGCTCACAATTCCGGAAGCTGGGAAGTCTAAGTCCAAGGCACAAGCAGATTCAGCCCTCTCAGGATGTTACCCTCTCACTGTGTCTTCACATGATGGAAGGTGCAAACAAACTCTATTATAGAGGGACTAGCTGCATTCATGAGGGCTCAACCTTTACAATCTTGTAACCTCCCAAACATCCCACCTCTTAATACCATTATTTCAGGGATTGGTAATTCAGCATGTGAATTCTGGGGAACACTAATATTCACATCACAGCACTGATGGGGTTGAAGGAATGTAGCCAGATCTCCCACATCTTCATCTTGCTGCTGTGCAGATGGTGAGACTATGGATTTTCCCAGGTCCCTCTTTTTCAACCTCTTCTTGGAGGCAAACCCAAGGTTTCTTTTTCTGGTTATGATACTGAGGGATGGTGAACTTATGCCTCTTGCTGTTTCCTTTGCTTGCAATACTCTTTCCTAAAATATCCACATCTCTAACATCCTTACTTCATTTAGATGTTGCCCAAATGTCAACTTTGCTATTGTTTTGCCAGTACTAAGGGTCAAGCCCAGAGCCTTGCATGTGCTAGGTTAAGTGCTCTACTACTGACCTATACCCCCAGCCCAACTTGTTGAAAGGGTGTTACCTGGTTATTTTGCCTAAAATAGCTAAAATAGCAGCCTTTTCCATTCCATTGGTAGTTTTCAGGTGTTCTTACCGATGCCTGAAATTATTATATATGTTGTATTAGTCTTTCTTTTCTGTTTCCTATACTTGAATGAAAGCTCTTTAAGAGCAGAAGCTTTGTTCTGTTCACAGTTTCATCACCAGCATCTACTCCACTTCTTGGCTACCCATAGTATGTGGTTAGCAAATATTAACAAAATAAACCTACTTTTGGTACTGTGGCTTTCTCAAATAGATGAATCTTACAGATTTCATGTATCATTTGTGTCTGTATATGATTTCAACCTCAAAAAATTCTTATCCTTTCAATAGTCCTGTGGTGTACACCAATGCTCTTTTCTTAAGTTAACAGAGGAAAATGGACACAGCAGGTGCTAGATTTTGTCCAGAGCTCTTGAGTTCTAGGGCTATTTGGTTCCTAGGTATCTCTTAACAGGGTCCAAATTTTGCATCTATAAGCTCCTTGCCTACTACATTGCACAAATTTATAGAAAAAAAACTATACAGAAACTCTTCATGCAAGATTGGATAAGTATATAAAGTAATGATCTCATTATAGGAAACTGTAAATCTGGGACAACTCTTCTTAGCCACTAATTACAGATACCTGAAGCCTCTGTCATGGATTGTTGGCACAAAATATACTTCAATTGCTTGTGAGCTTCGCTATCTCAGATAGATGGGAGAGGAAAAAATGAGGGCTTTGCTGCTGAGGTTTTCTGCCTTCCATCTGGTTAAGATTTTTAATGGCCATATACATGGCTGCTAATGTGTTTTCCAGCCTAAGTTTTAACTGATTGTCTTCAATCTGCAAGGTACTAATGCATCAATAGGACCCAAAGGTTTCTTCCTCTAGCTCCCTTATTTGCTGGTGTCAGCATTACTTGTATTCTTGTCCTTAATGCAGAGTGAACAATATGCGAGGTAGCAATATGGGGATCTGTTGGAGGCAGGCAGTCCTTGGTTAGAGGCCTTGTAAAAGAGTCTTTACACAAACTGGGTTTGTGATGTGCTAGTAACTGTGTGGTAGCCACTTATTTCATTGGCAGGCAATGCAGGGTGATCATTCAGCTCTAGATAAACAAGGAGGAACCAACCACAGAAATAGGACTCCAGAACCATTGAGAGGCCTGTGTGGTAGAGAGAACATTTGGGGTTGACTTTTCCTCTCCCAGAAACAGAACTCTCATTACACGTTCGGAGTTGACACTTTGATTTGTCTGCAGACAGCTTTATTTTGCCCATCAGTTTAGCAGAAAGACCAGCCTGCTTAACTTTACTATAAGCAACAAAAGTAATGATAAAAGAACAAAGATTCCAGAGCTCACTGAGTTCCCTCCATTTGGGATCCAACTCCCTCCCCCGCCCCTGCATCTCCTTTATAACCCAAACCTTCCCTTTGGGAAGGTCAAAGTGGAAATGTGAGAACAGAATCCAGGTCCAGTCAAGATGTCTCTTTGGAAAAAAAGCATCAAGAGAGTCCACCCATCTCAAACACTTGCTACAACTTCCCAGACCAAGCAGGTATTGGCAAACAGTTACTTTCTCTTTTGTACATCAAAGTTTTCTCCTTTTTCCTTTTTTCTGTCCTTTCTTCCCTCTCCCTCTTTCTTTCTTCCCTCCCTCTCCTCTCCTGCCATCTTCTCTCTCTTTCCCTTCTCTTCCTCTTCTTCTCTTCTTTCCTTTTTTTGGCCCTTCCTTCCTTCCTTCCTTCCTTCCTTCCTTCCTTCCTCCGTGTCCTTCACTTGGCAACAAGGACAGTTCATTCTCTTGGTGAATGAAGGGAGATTGTTTAGTCAGTGTTCTTTAAAAAAAGAAAACAATTTGATCCATTTGCCATGATTTTTCAAAAGAAAGACTAAATAACAGTTAAATATTGGCTGTTGGTTTGTCATAGATGGCCTTTATAAGATTGAGGTAGACACTGTGTATTCTGAGTTTCTGAAGGGTTTTTATCATGAACATGTGTTGGACTTTATCGAAAGCTTTGTCTGCATCTATTCAGATGACCATGTGGTTTTTATTTTTGGCTCTATTGATGTGGTGTATTACATTTATTGATTAGTGTATGTTAAATCATCCCTGCGTTCCTGGAATGAATCCCACTTGGTCATGATGTATAATCTTGATGATTTGCTACATTGTATTTGCCAGTATTTTATTGAGAATCTTTACATCAATGTTCATTAGTGAGACTGGCATATAGTTCTCCTTTTTGGTTGGGTCTTTCTCTGGTTTTGGTATCAGAGTAATACTTGACTCCAGGAATGATTTAGGGAGGATTGTTCTCTTTTCAATTTCATTAAAGAGTTTAAGGAGTATTGGCATCAGATATTCTCTAAATTTCTTGTAGAATCCAGCTGTGAATCCATCAGAATCTGGGCTATTCTTTGTTGGTAAGTTTTTTTTTATTACATTTTCAATTTCAATAGCTGATATTGGGTTATTCAAAATTGCTGTATCTTCTTGGTTGAGCTTTGGTAGTTCATATGTTTCTAGAAATCTGTGCATTTCCTCTGTGTTTTCACCTCTATGTGAGTAAAGATTTTCAAAGTAGGTATTCATGATCTTTTGAATTTCCATGGGATCTGTAGTAATTTCTCCCTTTTCAGTCCTTATTGTGTGAATTTGGGTTTTTTCTTTCTTTGTCTTTATAAAGTTAGCTAGAGGCTTGTCAATTTTGTTTATTATCTCAAAAAGCCAAATTTTGATTCATTAATTCTTTGTATTTTTTAGGTTCAATTGCATTGATTTCTACCAACAGCAAATATTATACTAAATGGACAAAAACTGAAAGCTTTCACTTTAAAATCAAGAACAAGACAAGGATGTCCACTATCACCACTCCTTTTCAATACAGTTCTGGAAACACTAGCCAGGGCAATCAGACAAGAGACAGAAATAAAAGGAATAAAGATAGGAAAGGAAGAAATTAAATTATCACTACTTGCAGATGACATGATACTCTATATAGAAGACCCAAAAAACGCCATTAAAAGACTATTAGAGGTAATAAACAAATTCAGCAGTGTAGCTGGCTACAAAGTCAGTGCTCAAAAAGCAATAGCATTCCTGTACACAAACAAGAAACTCACCAAGAGAGAAATTATGGAAATATTGCCCTTCAGAATAACACCTAAAAAAATGAAATACTTAGAAATCAACCTAACTAAGAATGTAAAAGACCTATATGCTGAAAATTATACTACACTAAAGAAGGAGATTGAAGAGGTTAGGAATCAACCTAACTAAGAATGTAAAAGACATATATGCTGAAAATTACACTACGCTAAAAAAGGATATTGAAGAGGATATTAGAAGATGGAAGGATATTCCTTGCTCTTGGCTAGGAACAACCAACATTGTGAAAATGGCCATCCTCCCAAAACTGTTATATAGATTTAATGCAATCCCAATCAAAATACCATTGACATACCTCACAGATCTAGAGAAAGCACTCCTAAAATTCATTTGGAAACAGAAGAAACCTAGAATAGCAAAGGCAATTCTGGGCAATAAAGTCAAGGCAGGAGGCATCTCAATTCCTGACTTGAAACTGTACTACAAAGCCACAGTGATAAAATCAGCATGGTACTGGCAAAGAAATAGACCTGAGGGTCAATGGAACAGATTAGAAGATGCAAACACAACTACTAAGACACTCAACCACCTGATATTTGACAAGGGGCTAAACATGTTCAGTGGAAGAAGGATAGTGTCTTTAATAAATGGTGTTGGAAAAATTGGCTCTCCACAAGCAGAAGACTGAAACTAGATCAATATCTATCACCATGCACAAAACTAAAGACTAAGTGGATCAAAGACCTAAACATTAAAACAGAAACACTAAATCTACTAGACGATAAGGTGGGTAGAAGTCTTAGAGACATAGGGGTAGGCAGAGAATTCATGAACAAAGTGCAAACTGCACAGGAAATGCTTCAGAGAATCAACAATTGGGATCTCATATTATTGAAAAATTTCTGCACTTCAAAAGAAATCACCAACAGAGTGAAAAGAAAGCCCACAGAATGGGAAAGAATTTTAGCCAGCAACCCCTCAGACAAAGGACTTATATCAAGAACATATAAAGAATTGAAAAACATCAAGCCCCTCAA
>PVJX010010738.1:0-55916 GCA_004027295.1 Dolichotis patagonum
AAAAAAAAAAAAAAAAAGAACAAAGTACTAAAATAGACATTTCCCTAAAGAAGATACTCCAGTGGCCAACAAGCACATGAAAAGATGTTCAGCATCACTGATCCTTGGGGAAAGCACGTCAGAACCATAGTGAGATACTGTGGCATGTTCATTTGGATGTCTGTTGTAAAACGAAAGAAAAAATGGTTAGCTAAGGATACAGAGTAATTAGAATCCTTGTGCCCAAGGGAATGTAAAATGATGCAGTTGCAATGAAGCACCACATTACAACAATTTCTCAAAAAATTAAAAATAAGAGTCAAGCATAGTGGTATATGCCTGTAATCCCTGTGCTCTGGGAGGCTGAAGCAGGAGGATCACAAGTTGGAGCCCAGCCTGAGCAACTTAGTGAGACCCTGCTCAAAATTATGGAGATATATATATATATATATATGTTTTAAAAGCTGGAATGTAGTTCAGTGTATATATATATATATATATATATATATTATATATATATATATTATATATATATAATATATATATATGATCAAGCAATTTCACTTCTATCTTTATATCCAAAAGAATTGAAAGTAGGGATATAAAGCCATGTTTGCAAACCCATGTCCACAGCAGCATTATTTACAATAGCCAAAGTATGAAGTCAAACCAAATATCTACTGACAGATGAGTGGATATTCAAAATATACTGTATATATACTATATATTATACTAATGCATATGTATATAGTATATATAATACATGTATAGAATATGTTTACTATGAAATAATATTCAAACTTTAAAAGGAAGAAAATTCTGACACATGCTACAACATGGGTGAACCTTAAAAACATTACACCAAGTAAAATCAGCCAGACACAAATGAATAAGTACTCTATGGTTCCATTCATATGACATACTTAGAACAGTGAAATTCATAGAGATAGAAAGTAGAATGTTGATTGCCAGGGGCTGAGGGATGGAGAAAGGCAGCGAGATGTGGTTTAATAGGCACAAAATGTCTGTTTGGGATGATGAGAATATTCTGGAGATGACTAGTAGTTAGTGGTAATTATTATCCAACAATGTGATTGCACTTAAGGCCACTGAACTATAACTTATGAGCAGTTAAAATGGTAAATGTAATTTTATGCAAATTTTACCACAGTAAAATGATGCAGAGATGGTACACAGAGCACATGCATCTACTGAACTCAAAATTCCCCTAAAATTCCATTTAATGTCCAAAAAATGTCCTTTAAAATGCATTGTTTAGTGAGGGCAAGCTTCAATTTTGCAACATGATGAGTTTTGGAGATTAGCTGTGTAACCACTGTGAATATACCAAAGATGATGTCATGGTTTGTGTGTAGATGTCCCCCTAAAGGCTCAAGCATGGGTTTTTTTCAGAGGTGGTTGAATCTAGAGTGTGTGATTCTGGGATTAAGGGTATGTAATTAGTGAATCAGTCCTCTGATTGGTTTGCTATAGTTCTGTCTGGGATCAAGAGAGTAAGTGCTATACCTACCCTAGGGAGGGTAGCCTGCAGCAATATAAGGGACAGAAAAAGTCTTGTCTTCTCTCCCTTGTTGCTTTTGCTGCCTTGTGAGCACCATGAATTCTTCTCTCCTAAGCCACTCTCTCCTGGGGCCAGCCAGTTATGGACTGAAAGCTCTACAAACAGTGAGTTAAATAAACATTTCTTCTGTTAACTTATACGTGTTGGGTATTTTGTCTCAGCATTAAGAGAAAAGAGACTAAGATATATATTACAGGTAAAATTAACAGTATCATTCATAGATATAACTACTGGAAGGCCAAGGCTACCGTAAGGCTGAGGCAGGAGGTCACAATTTCAAGGCCAACCTAGGAAGCTTAACAAGACCTTGTATCAACATAAAAAGTAAAAAGGGCTTGGAATATAGCTCAATGTGAGGCCCTAGGTTCAAACCCCGGTACTGAGAAAGAAAAAACCTACAACAAATTTTGGCAAATATATGTAGTCATATAAAACCAACAATGTTAAGATATAGAATATTTCCATCTCCCAAAAAGTTCTCTCAGTGCCTTTTACAAAAAGGATAGAGGGAAAGTCATATTACTAGCTCTGTCTTGGACAAGGAAGGAAAAACTCAAAGTAATTAGCATGGGGTTGCAGAATGTAGATTTGGTATATTTTGCAGTAGGACTGGGAGTGGTGATGCTTGTCTATGGAGTTGCTCCTCCAACTCAGCTGCTTGCTAAGCTCAGTGGGAAACCGCTCCTAAAGTGCCACTGCCTTGGACCACTCCTTACAGACCATTTACTCCAGCCACGATGGAGCGCAGATACCAGACCCTTGCAGGTGATATTCATTTGCAACCAAGGTTGAAAATGACTGGATTTAAAGGAGGTCATTTTTGCAGGTAGGGTAGCTTTTTAAATTTATAAAAGCTATATGGCAACCATCCCTAAAAAAAATCATTTAAAAGGAAAAAATATATCTATCACTCTAGCACAGCAAAGACCTCAAAACTTTGTCCACGTGCAGCTCTAACTTTTGTACAATTATATTCATTCTGATGAGGCAATTTTACTTTGACTTCCTTGATTACCACTTATTACAAAAATCTTCTTCCTTACATGGAGAGGCAGTTTAGGGTCATGATTCCAAGCAGTGTTGACTTGGAATTAGAAAAACATGGGTTAACATGGCAGCTTTTTCACATGCAAGCAGTGGGTCTTGAGCAAACTCTTCTAAGTCCCCAGCTGTGACACAGGCATGACAGCGCCTGCCTCCCAGGTTCACTCCCAGTCCTGATGTTTGTAAAGCCACAGCAACAAGACCCCTGGCACTCATGAGGCTTCAGTGAATAGGAGCTGTTATTACCATTGGAACAAATGGGGTTAACGCATGGAAAGGAGTGACTCTCTAGGGTAGGAAGTGTAGACAGGCACAGGAGTTGGGAGAGGAAGGAAGAAGACTCATTCACACCCAGCCAGAAGGACTCAGGCACCCTGGGGAGTGACTTGCAGCAGAGAGCTGTGTATGTATTCGTGTGTCCGTGTATACATTTGTGAGTGTGTTTCTTTGTGTAGAATAACCAACTTGGAATCCAGGCCTACATGAGCATAATTTGAGAGGAGGAAGAATTCAAAAGGGTCCCTGGACCATCTGTTCCAGGGACAACCCAGTTAACAGCCAGCCACAGGAGCCATCGAGAATGGAGTGTCCAGGCCAACTGAGGACAGTTGCCTTTCTTTTCTCCTTGAGTTTAGAAAAGGAGGCTGATTCCAAGGAAGACTGGGGGAGTCTTCCTGGAGGTCTTGGATTTATCACAGGATATCAGTCCCTAAAAAGCAAATAAAAGCATTCTTGTGTCAGGCAGAGTAGGAATATCAAGATTTGAATAATATAAATCTGAGAGAGACATAACTCCTGGTACTTTCATGAGTTTAGTAAAGTCTTTTAATCCTTCCAATAATCCTATAATAGAGACATTATCACCATTTTGCAGAAGAAGAAAGACCAGTAAAATAGAGTTTCCCAAAGTCACAAGGTCAGAACAGAAAACTAAGGGCCAGAGTACCCCAAGCAGGTGTCCTGAGGCCTATTAACTGTGAACCATCTTCATGAAGGAACCATATCCTAATTTCTTCAAGCATTCTCGATAGTATACCCCACCTTTACGTGGAATCACCTTTCTTGTGAACGTAACCTTTCATGTCTGTTGCATGATCTTTTTAGGGTTATTTTTCCTAAGTCGTAGGAGTTGGTCCAAGAGGATTCATAACTTTAGGATTATTGCTACATATTGCCATAATGTTTGCCAAACAGGATATACCAGTTTACAGGGCCACTAGCAAGACATGAGTTTATCACTTTCACCACCACCTCCAGTAGCATAGGTGGAATTCTTTGTACAGATAAATATACACTTCTAATTTTTTTTTTAATTTAAAGCTACAGAGTTTGAAATTTGAAGAATCTGGTTTGCCAGTCAACTAGGTTTTTAGAGTTTCTCGTTATTCAAGACCCTTTCATTAACCAAGGAAGCTTGAGTTGAAACTTTATTCTCTATCAGACCAGACCCTAGACTTACTTCCAGACTATCAAGGACTCTGAAGCTTTTGTCCCTTGGTGTACAACACACACCAAATGCTACAAGATCAGGCTTTCTCTTCTAATCCCATGGAATCAGAAGGGCTTTGAAGGCAGGCTACCTGTCCTTCTGGTCATGGAGACCAGGGCTTCTCAGTGTTTATTGTGTCTGCAAAGCACCTGGAGATCTTGTTCAAATGAAGATTCTGATTATCTGATTCCACGAGTCAAGGGCAGAGCCTTATAGTCTAATAAATGCGCAGTTGTTATAAACTGTGCTGCTGTGAACATGGGTGCACATATATCACTGTGACGTGACCTTTTCAATTTTTCTGGGAAGCTACCCAGGAGAGGAATAGCTCAATTGAATGGAACTTCCAATGATTCCCTGGAGAATGATTCCCTGGGAGAAGTCCCCTCTGATTCCCACCAGTCTGCATAAGACCCCTTTTCTATTTGCTTCCATGGCACTCTGAAATTTTCCAAGCAAAACATTTGTCAAACTAAAAAAGCAGTGTGATAATAAAATAGGACTTCATGTGCCATACATGTAGATGTTTTTTCAAAAGTGATGATGGGGCCTAAAGAAAGGGTGAAAGGACTTGAGTTTTAGAGAAATCACCTTTTTCCATGTTTTTTCTTAGAGCATATTGGTTTCACAGATTGAACGGTTTCACTTTGGCAGCTATGTACATGTGCATAACATACTTTAATCATCTCCCACATTCCCACTTTCCCCACCCTCCCCACTTGTTCTGCATGTTTTTTGAGGGGTCTCAATGTGAACGATGTATTTTGATTATATTTATGCCTCCTATAATCCACCCTTTTACCCCCTACCCCTACGTCCCTTCTACTATGTCTAGTAATAGTCTCCCTTCTACTTTCTTTTTTTAAATTCCAAGTATTAAGAAGAATATGCAAGATTTGTCTTTCTGAGTCTCACTTATTCTTTTCAACATTATAATCAACAAATCCATACATTTCCTGCAAATAACAAATTTTCATTCTTTTGCATAGCTCAATATTTTGCATTATATATTTATAACACATTCTTTATCCATGTCATTGTTGGTGAGCACCTAAGTTGGTTCCATATGTTAAATATTGCATATTGTGCAGAAATCCACCTGGGTATGCAGGTACTCTGCATCTTAATTCATCTTAAGTACATCTATCATACTCTGATCTTAATTCCTTTAAGTGCATATCAAGGGATAGTATAGCTGGATCAAATGATAGTTCTAGTTATAGTTTGTTTGTTTTTTTTTAGGAACCTCCAGAGTGATTCCCATAGTGGCTATGCTGATTTACATTTTTTAAGAGCAGAATATATTTATTGAGAGAAAGAAAGCTTCTGTCCAAGAGAGACACAGAAGGGTTCCCAAGCAGGTTGCTGAAGACCCTGCCTTTTCCAGGGATTTTTACAGAGCAAAACCACAAGGTGAGGCAGGTCCATGGTGGGGGAAAATGGGAATTCATAAGGCAGGCAGGCAGGCAGGCAGGAGGTGGGACAGAACTACGGTCAACCAATATTGATTTACATTTCTACTAGCAGTGTAGTAGAAATGCCAGCATTTATGTTTTTGTATTCTTGATAATAGCCATCCTTAGTAGAGTAAGAAAGATTCTCAATGTAGTTTTGTCTGCATTTCCCTCATTGGCTAGAGATATTAAATATTTTTAATATACTTACTGGCCATTTGTACTTATTTGAGAAGTATCTGTTAGGGCTGGGGATTTAGCTCAGTGGCTTAAGTGTCTGCCCTACAAGCGTGAGGTTGTGAGTTCAATCCCCAGTACCACAAAAAAAAAAAAAAAAGAGAAGTGTCTGTTCAATTCTTTAACTATTTATTGATTGTGCTACTTGATTTTGGTAAGTTTTTTAGTTCTTTATGTATAATAGATATTAATCCTTTGTCAGAAGGAAAGGTTTTTTTTCCCATTCCACAAACTGTCGCTTGCCTCTGTTTATTGTTCACTTGCTGTGTAGAAACTTTTTGATAATCCTATTTTTTATTCCTGATTTTATTTCCTATGCTATGAGTCCTATTCAAGAAGAATTTACCTGTACCTATGCTTCAAGTGTTTCCCCTCTGTTTTCTTTTAATAGTTTTAAAGTTTTAGGTCTTATACCTAGATCTTTGCACTGTCTTGAATTGATTTTTGTAGAGGGTGAGAGTTAGAAATCTAGTTTCAATCTTCTACAAATTGACATCTAGTTTCCAAGCACCATCTGTTAGTTTAAAAAGCTCTCCTTTCTCCAACATATATTTTTGGCCCTTTTGTCCAGAATCACATAGCTGTAGTTGTGTGGATTTGTTTCCATGTTCCTTATTCCGTTCCGCTGGTCAACATGTCTATTTTTGTCCCAGTGCCGTGTTGTTTTCATTATTATGATTTTGCAGTATAATTTGAAATAGCCTATTATGAAGGCCCCAGCCCTTGATCTTGTCGCTTAGGATTGATTTGGCTAGTCTGGGTCTTCTGTGTTTCCATATGAATTTTAGGATTTTTTTCTAGTTCTGTGAGGAATATCATTGTTGTTCTGTTGGGGATTGGGTGGGTTCTGGAGATCATTTTTAGGAGTATGAATAGCCATATTAATTCTGCCAACCCATGGACATCATCTTCTAGTCGGCTCTTCAGTCTATTCTTAAGTGTTCTGAAGCTTTCATTGTAGAGGTTTTCCACATCTTTGGTTAGATTGATTCCTAGATTTGGTTTGGTTTGGTTTGGTTTGGTTTGGTTTGGTTTTAAAGCTATCATGAATAGAAATGTTTTTCCTATTTCTTTCTCAACTATACTGAAAAGTGATTTATTTTTAGTGTGTATTTTACATCATGCAACTTTGCTTGTCAGCTAAACAGTATGTTGGTGCAATCTTTAGGGTCTTTTAAACATACGATCATACTATCTGTAAACAAGACTAATTTGACTTCTTCCTTTCTTATTTGTAGCCCTTTTGTTGCTTTCTCTTGCCTAACTGCTAGCTAAAAATTTCAAGAACTCTATGAATTAAAGAGGTAGAGTAGTCATCCTAGCCTTTATCTGATTTTAAAGGAAATGTTATCAGATCTTCCCCATTCAGAACGATGTTGGCTGTAGGTCTAATCAGAGATGGCCTTTATTTTAGTAAGGAAAGATCCTTTAGTACCTCATTTCTTCAGCGTTTTTCTCATGAAAGGATGCTGAATTTTGTCTAAGGCTTTTTCAGTTAAGATGCTCATGTGAATTTTCATCCTTGATTCTGTTTGTGTGTTACATTAATTGATTTGCATAAGGAAGATCACTTTTGCTATTGACCAGAGTTTCAGTTAGAAGTGACAAGATCCAGTGTGAGGAAACCAGAGAAAAGACCTCCAGGACTTCAGACAAGAGGTGATAAGAGCCTGGACAGAGCAGCAGCAGTGGGAAACGAGAAAAGTGGATGAACCAGGGTGGATAGTGAAGGCAAAATGGACAGGTCTCAGCTGGATAAGTAGAGTAAGAAGTGCAAAAGTGCATCAGTCTCAGTGGCTCACGGGTCAGTGGGTCTGCTGGGCTCAACCTAGCTCGGCTGGACTTGGTTCCAGATGATAGATCAAGTTCAAGCCTGCCCTGTCTCCTCCTCAGAGACTCAGGATAGAGGCATAACAGTCACCTTCGCCATCTGCAGTCTGCTCATCTCACCGTGGACGGCAGGAGCATGACGAGCGTCAAACATGCAGACTGCCACCCCCAGCACAGTGCCACCAGAGGCTCTATGAAGAACTACCACACAGTCATTCCCTTACTCAGACCAAGAGCTGTGAACACACTTACCTCCTGCAAGACAGAATGGGAAAGGAGCGTATTCACTGAACAATATCACAGGCTAGAACATGGACATAAGCCCAGCTCCTGGGGGAGGAGACATTACTGAAATAAGGACACGGGACTGAAACACAATCCATCCTGGAATGTGCTGAGTGATATTGTCACCAGAATATCACAGTAGAGGTGTCAAAGAAGCAGTTGGTTAGATGTGCAGAAAGATACGGACTCTAGTTAGTTCCTGGTGAGTCGTCAGCCGAGGCCGGCCAGGTGAGGAAATGAGATCATCCACAGAGAATCCACAGAGTTAGACATGGGGCAGGCCTCGTACAAAACACTTGAAACTGCCGGGGATTTAGCTCAGTGGCTTAAGCATCTGCCTGGCAAGTGCAAGGTCATGAGTTTGATCCCCGGTACCAAAAAAAAAAAAAAAACACTTGAAACTTCAAGGAAAATTTCTTGGGAGAGAGATCTGTAAAGGGAACTGCAGAAATACATTGTCCCCAGAAGGACAGGAGTATTTCAAGAAAGAGAGAATGGTCAAGAATTTCAAACACTGAAACAAAGCCTTATCACAGGAAATCAGTGTAGCAGTGCTGGCTAGTCAAAAGCTAGGCTCTAAGACTGAAAATGGTAAAAACTCTTTCAAAGAAATCTATAAGCTCCCCCTACCCCTGGAGCAGGCTGAAGAATCTACGACTCCTTTCAATTTCAGTAAACTCTTATTGAAGTGTAGTATACCTACAGGCAAGCTATGTGACATACATGGACCAATCAGGCCATGATCATACCTGTGTAACCAGCACCCTGAACACCTCAAAATCCCCCCTTTGCCCTCTTGTAGTTACCGACACCCTGCTGCACCTCAATTTTGAAAAGACACCAGAGCACTGTAAGATCAACTGAGAATCTTGCTGAATGTAAAGTCTGCCAATTCCAGACTCAGAATTTTGCCCCCACCCACTACTCCTCTTGTCTCTCACTGTCATCCAGCCTGCGGACTTCTTTTGTTCATTCATTCATTCATTCATTTGTGCACTCATCCTTCTCTCTGTGTGTTGTCTGTTCAGTAAACTTGAGGGCTCATCACACTGTCCTGGGGGCAGAGAGGGACTATAGAGATAAGTAACACCAGATCTCAGGCTTATGAAGACAGATCTGTCAACAGGCAATTAGCACCCAACGTGATAACCATAATCACTGAGGTGTTGCTAGGTGGCGGAGGTTGTGGGGGACACGTGTGCTCAGGAGCAAGCGCCTAAAAAAATAATTGAAATCGTGCAGACAGGGCCAACAAGACGTGTAAGTCTTTGAAGGAATGGAACGGAGATGGCTTTTTCCTTATGGCCGTGCAGTCTTCTGTGGATGCGCTTATTTCTGCCAAAAGCTGCCGTTCCTTACCTTTCTGCTCAACCTGATAAACCAGACCATGGGCGCTGCTGACATTGGACAGTAGAGGGCGCCAAAAGATCCATGCTTCCTGCGAACTGTCTGAGCAGAAACATTTCCAGGTTTTCTGGAAGTCAAGGAAAGAGTCGTGGACAGGATCACACAGTTCCTCCTTAGTATAAACGCTAGACCTGTGCAATTTACTCTGCAATGCCTTCAATTATCCCACATTCAATTCATATAATTTAGGACACCTGAGAAGCTTTCTTTTAAAAATGTTTTCAGAGGCTGAACCCAGGGCCTCTTATATAATAAATAGGCAAGCATTCTACCACTGAGCCTCATGCCTGATCCTTTTTGCTTGGAGACAATATCTTGCTAAATTGCCCAAGTTGGCCCTAAATTTGAGATCCTCCTGCCTCAGCCTCCTGAACAGTTAGGATTATAGTTATGCACCATACCTGGCTGCTTTTTCTTTTAATTAGAAGGTGGTGTAGTGAATTGGTAACTGGTGGTCAACCTAAACACCAGCTGAACTGAATCAGCTTGGTGCTTGAGTGTAGATGGCCCACCTGAGGAAGCTGCCACATAAAAAGGAGACCTGGAGAGGAGGAGTAGCGTTGTGGGTTCTCTTAAATATGGTTTTATTGTTTGGAGCCATTGGTTCTCCTGGAGGAGCTGGTCACACTGGCTTCTTATATCAGCTAAGCTGTTGTCATTGTCAAAGGAGCTCAGGACCTCGTTGTTGCTGAGGATGGCTGTGGCCCTTTTGGGGGGAGCCCTGGTTCTTATTTTGAGTGTCACTTCTTGGATCCACTGCCAAACCCTCAACCTGCTGGCACAGATCCTTTACCCTGGTGGCATAGACTTTCTAGCTTCCACTGCTGACCTTTGGGCCTTCCAGCACAGATCTGTGGGATAGACTTGCGTGGGTCATTGTCACGGCCTCTAGGTTTCCAGCTGCGCTCATGGAGGTTATTGCCGTGGGATCCAGGCCCTCGGCTAGATTCTCTAGGTCTTTATTGTTGTGGATAAATTTCCTGCACTTTGTATTTGACTCCCTGGGTGACCATTATAAATAATACTATCAATTGTGTGTCCTGTATGTAATTGTTCTCCTTGCAATCCCTGACTACAACAGGTGAGGAGGTTTCTGTGTGTATTCTACAAATTCAGTATAACACTGGGTTGTGCATCCTAAATCTGAAGTTGGTGCTAAGTTCCTAGGTTCAAAGCTTGGGCTGTGGAATACATGCACATGTATCCACAGGCTCTTGGC
Source organism: Dolichotis patagonum (assembly GCA_004027295.1). NCBI lineage: Eukaryota > Metazoa > Chordata > Mammalia > Rodentia > Caviidae > Dolichotis > Dolichotis patagonum. The sequence continues at coordinate 10,527 of PVJX010010738.1, forward strand.
ATGATCACAGTTGCGTTTCATCCAGCCTCTGGATCCTGTTCCTTGAAATCAGGTGACACTCACACCAATACCTTACAAGACTGTTGGCAGTGATAAGTGAGTTGATACAAATGCACCCAGAACAGTTCCTGGCAAGGAGGATTGCTCCAGCAAGGAGGGTTCATATTCACAATCCCCTGCTTCTCCAGCTGCCCTGCATTGTGCCAGGGAAAATGAGAAGCCTCCCTGCGCATTCTCCAGCCCTCGTGACCAGTAGGTGTGGCTCAATTCCTGGTTCGGCCTTGTCATTTGTGAGTGTGTGGGGTACTGTGTGAGCACCTTCACACTGTGTGCCACATGCCCCACAATCCTTCTTTTTTTTTTTTTAATTTTGAGACCATCTCACCAAATCCCTAAATTGACCTTGAACATGTGATCTTCCTACTCAGCCTCCCATAGTGCTGGGATTACAGGCGTGTCCATCATGCCCAGCTCTGGCTTGTCATTTATAGGCTGTACAATAAATGCCACATGTTCCTTCTCTGCCTTTGGCCAGTTTCCTCATTCCTCAAACAGGGATGACACCTTGAGGCCATAAAGTTAAGTGAAATGAATCAGATGCATAATCTTAAATATTGCGTGGTTGTTCTTATATGAAAAACCCAAAGTATAAAGAGAAAAGTAAAAGATAATAGAAACAGAGAGATAGATCTTTTACAGAGAGGGACCAAGAGGTGGAGAAAAAGGAGCTGTATGGTGTGCTATAATACATGTACCAACTCCACTCAAGAAAGGTAAACTTACGGATGGCAAACATGTATTAATAAAAATATTTTTAAAGGAAATTTTAAGGCTGGGGACTTAGCTCAGTGGCCTAAGTGCCTGCCTTGCCAGCGTGTGGTCGTGAGTTCGATCCCCAGTACCAATAAAAAAAAAAAATTTTTTTAAAAAGAAAGAAAATTTTAAAACAGGAATGATAGTATCACCACTATTCCTATTCCTTCTATGGCAGCAAGAATTCCCCCTAATTCAGTTCAACAAATGTTTTTGAGCTGCCGTACTATAGCTTAGGCCCAGAATTTGGTTCTGGAAAAAGCAGACCAGTGAGTCAGGACTCCATGCTTGAGGGTCTAGTATATGAGCAGACTCCATAGGCTGGTGGCCAGACAAGTGACCAGAGACCGAAAACACAAGCAAAGGGATGCCACTTAGGCGCCTTCCCGGAAGGTTTACTGGAGGATGGAAAACCTCACTGGGTTTTGGAGAATTAACAGAATTTTGCCAAGTTTATCCTCCTGTAAAGTCAATGGAGAGAGACTGTGGAGTCAAATCCCAAGTAAGATGTCTGTGGCACATACCAGTCTGGGCTTCTCTTTCTTCTTCACTCTGTGGCCCTGAGGCCCATGACTCTGCGTGGCCCTCATTTCTCCCAGACATCCCAGAAGGCAGAGGAGCCTTGCTAGGCTGGTCAATTTAGCACTGCTTCAGAAGGAAAGAAATCCAGATTATGGCAATTGGGAAAGCGCAGGAGTCACTGAACCCACTCGGGTCACCTGGAAGTGGGAGCGCCCTGTCTAGCACTTCTCCCAGGGAAGAAGCTGCTGACTCAGGATTTGGCAGGAGCCTCTGCCTCCAACCAGAGCAGCCTGAGGGCCTCTGCCTCTGGCCCCCTCTAGGGCAGCACTCCAGCCCTGCCATTCTCTGCTTCACAAAGCTGTCTCTGCCTGACTTGTTCTCACTCTTCCCTCTGCCCACGCAAACTCTGTCACCTTCTCTGGGAAGCCTCTGCTGTCTGCCAGCCCGGGCGGAGTCAGTGGTACCTCAGCACCTCCAGTAGCGGCCGAAGGGCACCCCATCTTCTCTCTGTGCTCTGGGCATGCACCCTCCTGTAAAGCTATGCGCTCCCAGCAGGTGGGTTTTGTGTCTGTGTTTCCTGTGCCCAGTTGCTGGCACAGAGGACCTGGCCCAGTGAATGTTTGCTAAATCACACCGAGTTGCACTGCACTGAGCTCTTTTCAGTCCATGTCTTTGTTTCTCCTCCCTTGGCAAGAAGGAGGGGGCCATGCTCAGAAAAAAGCAATTGGAGAGTGTATAATATTCCCTAGAGAAGTCTGAACAGGTTAAAGGAAATAAAGATAGGGAAGCCCTAGAGCCCAGCAGCCAAGGAAAGATATTAGCTCTCCGAGGCCCACATGGCAAAAAAAAAAAGAGCTGGGAAAGAGCTTGAACTTGGAGCAAGGTGTGGCCAGGAGACAGGGATGCAGCCCCAGCAAACTAGAGCCTGACAGAGAGCAAAGGGCCTGGAGACTGCAATCCCCTGGCCGCCCACCGCCTCCTGTTGTTGCCTCTCGGTAGCTAAACCTGGTTGAAGCTGGAGAAGCCAAGGTAATACCGGTCACTGGAGGCAGCTTCCCTAGGCAGAGTGGGGTGAATAAAAGTGAGTAGTGAACAGGTATCCAGCACAAGTTTTTCCCAGAATATGGTCTACATTGCATTGACAGGACCACTCCAAGCACTAGTTTCAGCATCAGATTTCTAGGCTCCTACCCAGACCTGCTAAATCAAAATAGCTATTATGGAATCTGTATTTTCAGGAACTTTCCTCAGAGGCTACTAACTCACATGAGCTGTTGAGAACCACTTCGAAGAGGCTATTTGAATGGTGCAGGAGAGAGGGCTGGGCAAGGGGCTCTGGGAAGTACACAATTATGGGAATTCTGAGCTTGGTTATTTCATAACTTAGACCTAGAGAATCACTGCCAAGGAATGGAGCCTGATCGTGTCGGTTCCCCACCTAGAATCTCCAAACAAGGATCCTCACTCCTCATTCTCCCACATCACTTGTCTGATTTGTCAAGTGATACCCCCTTGATTGCTGCAGCCCCCAAGCTTCTTTGTCTTTCCCCATGTTATTGTTACCAAGTCAGCCCTTTAAATATGCAAAATCAAATAGGGCCTTCCTCTGCCGGAAATCCTCACCACTCCCCTGGGCCCCTGCAGACTCCTGGAGCGCTACACAATGCTCCTCACGCTGAGCTTCCACCCCCTCCCCCACATCCTCGCTGTCTCATTCTGCATCTGAAGCTCAGGCACTTGCTCACTTTCCTTCCGGAAGGATCTGGTCAACTCTTCCTTGTCCAGCACGTTCCCAAGTGTCATTGATCTTTAAAGTCTCTGACCCAACAGACAGAATGGATCTGAGCTCCCTCAGTATCTTGCAAACTCTTCTCTGGTAAATCAGGGGGTAAATTAGGGGGCATAGTTTTTCCCCCTTTTTCCATATTTCTTATTAGTGCATATTAGTTATACAGATTAGTGGGTACCATTATGCAGACTTGCACATGCCCATAACACACTTTAATCATCCTCCCATCACCCCCCGCCCCGTGCCCTATCCTGCCCTCTAGTTTCATGTCTTTTGGGGATTCAGTGTGTATGGTGCATTGCAATCATATGCATCCCCCCATTATCTACCTAGCACCACCATTCAGTCCCCCTTATTCCCTGCTTCTGGTCTAACAAGTCTCCTTTCTCCCGTCGTTTTTTGATATTCTGCATATCAGAGAGAACATATGATATTTCCCTTTCTGAATCCAGCTTATTTCACTCAACATCATGATCTCTAGATTTTTACCTTACCATCTTGTGATAGTGTATTTGGCCCTTCTATTTTTCTGTGATTCCTGTAAGAACAGATTAGTCATGTCTGATTTTATATCCCATTGCCTAATGAAGTGCCTTCCAGTCACCATGAGTTAGAACAGAGAAGCCAAATTAATAATAATGTCTAGTAAAGAAACAAATCTTCCAGGAGAGGATGTAGGGCAGATGGCTTCATTAAACTTGCGAATTTTGATGGTTTCCCATCTGGTTTCACAATGGGTAGGGCGCACCCAGCACCCCACCAGGTTCTGTACCAGTGTAACAAGAATAACCTCACCCCTCAGGGGCCTCCTGACAGGTAGGAAGGCTTTGTTCCCGTTAAGCCCTTTTATGCTACAGGGACAAAACATCCTCATATTTAGGTGCTGATGTAAGCGGCTATATTAAGGTATATCTTCTATGGAAGAAAGGCCTTCTATTTCTTCTATACCTTTAAAGTGAGAAATTATGAGAATCCCTCTGGGCAGTTGGCCTAGTCCTTCTGAACTAGCACCTCTAATGCACAGATGTCACATAAATCTCACAAAGGATAGAATCAAAGCCCCTCATATCTGTCATCTTCGCCCCAACAATGCCGCATAACAAACAACCCCTGAAGGCTCAGTGTTGTAAAGCAACCATTTGTTTGCAGTTTAGTTCTACTTCAAATTTTTCCCCCTTTGAGATCTGCAGTCTACTTGGGGCAGTCTTCGGTTGTAGAAGCACACATTTCAACACCCTAATTGCATTGCAACTGCTAACATCTCGAAGTAAGTCAGAGCCAAGCCCAAAGCCAAGCAGGTAGAAATCCCATCTCCATCTCATAGAAGAAACTGCAAAGTCACACCACAAAGAGCACAGATACAGACATCACACTCCCCATTTCTCAAGATGGAACTCTAGTTACCTGATTATCTAAGAAGCAGGTATCAGTGACTTCTTTTCATATATAAGCTCCATGAAATGATGATCTTGATTGTACCCCAGGAACCTAAAACAGTACATGGAATACAGTCAGTGCTAATGAGTATTTGTTGAACAAAGGAGCTTCTCTCTTCCTGCTCCATTAAGGCTTAGATCAAGAATGTCCCCCACAGGCCTCATGTGCTCATAGGTGGGGCTTTTAGAAGGTGATTGAATCATGGGGGCCATATAACTGGGTTCTGGCTGGAAGAGGTGAGTCCCTGGGGGAGTGACCCAGAAGGCTGTATCACATATCTCCTTCCTTTGTTCTTCTCCGTCTCTTTTGTTCCTGACTCCCATGAAGTGAGCACCTTTCTGGCTTGCTGGCTGACGATACGCTATAATTGTGAGCTGAAATAAACTTCTTCTCCTTTAAGTTGCATGTCACGTATTTTGTCCCAGTGATAAGATAGTAACTCAGACAAGCCTCTTCCTCACATTCTCACTTTCCAAAGAGGGCACCTGGTTAGGAAGGGATTTTGCCACCCCTATTTGTCTAAGTTACAACATTATTCTGACCATTATGACAGTGACTACATTTTAATGGGTGGTTTGTGAGTTCCAGGACTCTCCTCTTTGCATTATCTCAGGATGTTGATGGAGTCAGAGGCTGGTCAGCTGCCTTGGAGACCCTGGCAAGAGCCAAGCCTTTCCTTTGAGTGGGGAGGCGAGCTGCAGCAGCAGTTCGAGTGAAGAACTGGGGTTTTGCCACCAAAAGTAATGCAGATTTAGGAGTTTGAGTTCTATCCATGTAGAGGCCATGAGAAGCCATTGTATGTTGTCAAGCAGAGGCATAATTCGGTCAAACTTGTGCTCCCGAACGTCAACATGTTTCTAGTGTTTGGAATAGGAGTAGGGGACTAGAAGAATTAGGAGACTATTTTTAAAACGCCTAATGAAAAATAAGAAAGTCCAGAAGCAGAAAGTAGAGCTCAGGAATATGTGAGGAATATTCTATGAGTTTCATGGCAAAAATATGTCATTTTCTTAGATGGCAAAAGAGAAGTCTCTGGGCATGGGGCTTGGAGTCCAGGCAGCTGGGTGTACAGTCAATGAATAAGCTAGGCTTGTGGGATGGAGTCAGTATGCTAGTGTGGGGTATTTGTGGTACATCAGTTGGAATGGGCTAGTGGGCATCAAAAATTCAGAACTGGCCTTTGGAAGAGTTTTTCTCTCTGATATCTTAATCTTGTCATCACATAAAATGTTACATTTACATATAATGCACACTTAGGCAAACTCTGCTAGATCTACAGGATGCCCCACCAGCTGAAGATCAAACAGGCAGTTTGTGAGTTGTTTGGTGTTTAAAAGTCTCTGCAAGGAGGAGATAAAGGTTTTCAAAAACTCTGCAAAGACCAACAGTAGGAAATCAGAATCAGAGAGAAATACGTGACCATATCCAAGAATGAGCTCCTCTTTGTCCAAAAGTCTAAACCTCTAGAGACAGCTCGGACTTCCATACACTCAGTCCACAGTATGCGATTCCCTCCTCTGGGCCTGGTATCGTGCTCAGGGATAGAGACGCGGGGATGAATAAAGAACAGCACCTGCCCTCAAGGAGCTTGGACTCAGGTAAGCTCCTTGGACTCAGGTGTAGAGCTTGAAAAACTCAGGTAGGAGTAACCAAGTCTTTTTTTTTTTTTTTTTTTTTTTTGGTACCAGGGATCGAACTCATGACCTCACGCTTGCCAGGCAGGCACTTAAGCCACTGAGCTAAATCCCGGGCCCGAGTAACCAAGTCTTGCTGAAGCCTGGGAAAAATGTTCCTTAGATTGAGCCACAACTAATGAAAGAAGTAAAACAGCACATTGTGCTGGTGTTTTGGAAGGGCTAACATAAGCATATCATGTGGATCAAAAGCTATGTCCAGGGTATCCCATCCCTGAAAAATTCTGCCCAGAGATTTTAGAAGCCTGGATATTCTTTCCTTAAGAGGAACAAAAGATCTCATGGTGAATCCTAATTGATTTCCTAAAAACAGATAACTATTTTCATCCCCTGCCTGACATACTTATGATGAAAAGCTTCAAAATCTTCTGCATGAAGTTTCCAGTTTCAATTGTAGTCATACACCTTACTTCATTCAGTCCTTGTGGCATTCAGGAGACAGCTGTCTCCTGTGTTACCACATCTGTGTGACCAATGAGACACTTAGAGGAATCCTTAACAAATACTGTTATAAAAGCCTTTCTTCAAAAAGCCTGAAAGCTTAGTGCAACAATGCTTAAGTATTCCTAGTACATTCTCTGTTCTTAGGCATGAGAAAACTGTATTTGCTGCCACATGATTCTCAGATTTCTGGGGTTTGGGCTAATGATTTCCAAAAACCCCATCTGTGGACCAGTGGTCCAGGTTCACTGAGGGCCTTCTTAACAATACAGACTGTGAGTCTCCACCTGTAGGGAGTTTCAGATTCAGTAGGGCAGAGGTGAAGGCCAGGGACTGACATTGTTCATAGGTTTTCCAGGTAATTTTTATGCACAATCAGCTAGAAAATTGGTTAAATCTGGTCTGGAGGTCACCTGCCTCTACAACACTCAGAAGGTTTAATAACAATATGATTGAGTCAGACTGTACCAGAGATAAACCCTAGAATCTGTATTTTAAACAAACTCTCAGGATCTGTCTGTTCATTTATTTTAAAACACTGTTAAAGTTCTAGCTATGTGACAGTCACCATTCTAAGCACAGGGAGGTTCCGGTGAACAAGATCAATTGTGTTTCTCCCTAAAGACCCTTTGCACTTTGTCTCGGCTCTTTGAATGCTGGGGTTTGAGAACCACTACCTTACAATAATCCAGGGCTATTATAGGAAGTGGTGTGAAAGGCAAGAACCTCAAAAGATCCCAGAACAGACACTCAGCTCGGTTTCGGCCAGCCACGGATAAAAGCAGTTTAGAAAAAAATACATTCAAGGGGTAACCTCAGCAACAGGGGTCCCGCTTATGAGTACCTTAATTATTTTTTGCAGATAGCGAACCACTTCTAAAAGGATGATTTTGTTTTTCTTCGTGATTCAGCGTGATGGCTGGGTAGTTCTATAATCTACTCTGGATTCAGCTGAGACAAACATCTCTTGGCTGGGTCTCTTTCCATGTAGTTGTTAAGCCTAGGCCATTTTGGGGGAGCGAGGGGTGAAGCCAGGGCCTCAAGATGTGAAGCAGACACTCTACTCATAAGCTGTACCTATTACCTTAATCCCAAGTTTCTTAACATCTCAGGGTTCCACGAAGGCCAGCCCCAACTTGCAGATGCCTGTCATATGTCAGTTTTATGTTCCCTGAAGTCCCGTTGGCAAAATCAAGTCATGTAGACAGGCTCAAGCTCAATGTGGGGGAATTCACAGGGGTGTGGACACCAGATCAACCATTTCTTGGGAGGTCATCACTGCGTTCTATCACATCGCTCTAGATGTCTCTTGAATTTGGGGTCTTGTGTCTTCTCTCTTCTTTTCCTTTGTAAATTCCTGCATGAAAGAAATCCACTTGATCTTGCTCGGTGCTTGGGCATCCTGTGCTGATGCCCACACCTGTCCTGTGGGCAATCCTACTCATGGGGATTATGAGGCTCCATATTGCAAGCGAAGCTGGTGTGAAGGATAAAAAGGAAACCATGCACATCTTAGGCACTGTGATTAGAACCTCCCGTAGGAGAGTCATGAAATTTTGATGGCCAGGTTACTGTCACCCTGATATAAAGGTATACTCTTATATTTTTATATGTTTGCTCCTGGGGGCATAAAGTTTTGTGTTTGCTATTGCTTACATACATTTTCCCAAAATGTTTCTGATTTCTCAAGTGCAGCCATGTATGTGGTAGTTTGTGAAAAATACAAAAAAAGACAAGATCACTGGTCATATCATTATTTAGAAATAATTGCTCTCAGCTCGTTAACACATTTTCTTTTACATTTGTGGATACATAAGTGTGCTTTTCTTTACCAAGCTATGCTGGGAGTACAGATTTATGTTTTACAATCTTCACCTAAATTTTATTACTAGCATTTTCCCATGTCATGATAGCCTGTCTGTAAAATAATTCTGAGTTACATAGCAGCGAGAGGGCTGGAGTGTAGCTCAGTGGTATAGTGCTTGCCTAGCATGTGTGAGAACCTGGGTTTGATTTCCAGTGTAGCAATAAAAAAAATCAGTGAAAAATACTATTTTATGTCCATTCAGTCACTTGTTTCAGACTTTTTGGGAATTATAGCCAATGCTCTAATAAGTCATTTCTGTTCATAAGCCTTGATGTGCATTTGTTTTGTTTCTCTTTGAATAGATTAAGTCCATGAGGGGGGCCAGTATTTTCCCCTGTTCTAGGTGCCAAAGCTGGCCTTATTGAACAAGCATGTGCAGAACGGGCCTATTTTCTCTTCTTTCATTTCCTCCTGTTTGATAGTCCTCATCTGCCCCCATTTCCGGGCAGGTACACGGGAGAGCTAAGCTGAACTGGCTTTTCATTGACTTTACCAGAACTAAAAAAAGAATGTACATGTTCCCATGGTCATGTCTTCATCCAAACCATGAAAAACTGGCTGGTTCTTTTTTCATAACTGGCACAAGCTGTGTTTGGTCAGGAACCCAACACTAACTACAAAACTGACCTCAACCCAGGGAACTTGAGAAAAATCTAGATAACACTGTTGAGAAATTGTCCCTCACAAGAACTGGCATTTGAAATATGTACTAAAAAAAATATGTACTGGTATAATGCACATTTTTTTCATATCACTGAATCAAACATAATGGAAAATAGTGCACTAGCATTGGCAAATCAAGGGACTTAGCTTGACTCGAGCATCTCAACAAGGTATCCAGGAACTGAGGGTATAGCTCAGTAATAGAGCACGTGCTTAGCGTGTGCAAGGCCCAGGGTTTGATCCTTAGCAGCAAAAAAATAAATAAAAATAAGATAATCCTATTTCAACCAATGCATTCATTCATCCCACTCTTAGCAAAATTCTATATCAGCTCTCAGGATAAGAAGAAAGGACATGAGAGCTCACAGTGGGATGCCAGGCTTGTTCAATCGTACGTAACATGTTAAAGTAGAAATCAAGTGGAATCTAAATGCACAAAGAGGGCTTTCTCCTGCTGCCTGTGCTATCAGAGAAATTTGGTGCCTGCAGATTGTGTAAGTTTGAGAGAGATATCAAGGCTGCCTTCAATGCATTTGTCCCAGAGCAGGGGCATAAAAAATTGTCACAAGGGATGACAAAGTTAGAGTGGCTTCCCGTGGCTGAGACTGTATGTGATCACAGAGTACAATGAAATTGAAACCACGGGCACCAAAATGATTTTCTGCTCTCTGTTCCCTGGTAATTTCTATGAGGGACTTTAACTGACCTTGTTATTCCCACTGCTTCTGCCTGAACTTGGAGGTCATGAGCCCTGGAGCTGGCTTAAAATGAGCTCACTCGGTCTCAGCAATGCGTAGGGGTGCACGGTCCACCTGTAGACCTTCCAACAGCACAGCTAGGTGACTCTCAGGTGTGGAGAAGCAGGAGCACACCCCAAAATCCTTTAATTATTCCACACAGACAAGAAACTGGAATGCATAGTGATATCTAATCACACATTAATTATATTTTATTTGGGATACTGCTGGACACATTTTTCTGCATCTGTTTTTCTTTTCTACCTACCTAATGATTATCAAACTAACACACAAAATTATGGAAAGTTTTTGACAAAATATCTTTAGATACAACACAGCTCTTGTTGCTCATTGCAGAAAGGTAAATAATTCAGAAGGGGCTTGTAGTCCTTTACATACACTGCTTAGAAATCATAGTCACAGTCCATTGTAGTATTGAGAAGATCTTTCAGAGGATTTTCTAAGAATCTTCCAAAAGATGCAATCATATTGGTAACTAATGCAAGCGAAATGTGAGGAGAAGCATAAAAGAATAGACCAAATACCCTATGTTGCAGGAGTTAAAGAGCTCATAACCAGCTGAGATGAGCTGGGTAGCTTCGGAGGTGGACCTTCAATGGTGTGCAGGATTTCAGCAGGCAGCGATGGTGGGCTGAGTCTTCTGGGATGGTTGATATGAGTAGCTTTCATTTTTTTTTTCCATTACTGGGAATCAAACTCACCCTTGCCAGGCACGGGCTGTGCCACTGAGCTATACCTCCACTCTCAGCCTTCATTGTTCAAAGGAAAGCAGGAAAGCTTTTTCTTTCTTTTTCTTTTTTTTTTTTTTGTCAGGAAAGCTTTTTCAGTCTAGGATGACCAAGGCTAGATAGGTGGTGGCCTTAGGGACCAAAATGAGAAAAACCCAAGGAAGTTACTATGGCCTGAATATGACTTGTACCCTACAAAAATGACATTGTTTTCTTTTCTTCTTTTTTCCAGTAATAGTTATTGAAGCCAGGGCCTTCACACTGACTCCCAGGTCCATTTATTTATTTATTTATTTATTTCTATTTTGAGACAAGGTCTCATTCAATCACCCAGGCTGGCCTCGGCTGGTGATCTTCCTGTCTCAGCCTCCAGCTGGAGTAGCTGAGACTACAGACCTGCGCCTGGTACCATGCCTGACCCATGTTGAAATGTGATTCTCCATGTCTATACACCTCCTAAAGACCTCACTGCCTCTCATCATCATTCACATGAAGATCCAGATTGTTTAGATATTTAGGAGGGATTAATGCCTTTCTCACAGGACTGGGTTAGTTCTCCAAGGGCTACATTACTTGTTTTGAGAGCAGGTTGTTAAAGTGTGAGGCAGCCCCTCATGTTCTGTCTGTTTAGGTGATCATTTCCCTTTCTCACTTCTACCATGTTCTGAAGCAGCATGAAACCCTTCCTAGATAACCAGATATGGCTGCCCAATCTTGGACTTCCCAGCCTCCAGAACAATGTGCCAAGACAAACTTCTTTTCTTTATAAATAGCCAGCCTCAGCTATTTTGCTATAGCAACAAAAGACAGACTAAGACAAAGATGACGACATGGAGGAAAGCAATGCATGGCGCTCTGACGCTGGAGTGCTACATCCCAGGAGGGAGGAAGAGGAGCAGTATTTGTGTAGGTCCCAGCATCTTGGCAGGAAATCCTACAGTCTTCTTCAATTTGAACCTTTTATGTGAAGTTAATGTGCCTCAGAAACTGCTATCCCTGGCTGATTACGGAACCCTTTAACTTCACATGTGACTCATGTTTACAGAGGCACTGCTGAATGATCTGTTTGGACTATGATGTGATGACTGTGCATACCATGGAAAAAATGAGAAAGACATCCCAGCAGGACACTGGGGTGCAATTGAGGAAATCCTGTGATGTGTCATCCCAGAAACACTAGAAGGTCACAAGAGCGCTGGGCAGGTCCAACAGCACCCCCATTCTTGAAATGTCACCAGGAGTTGGGAGCACAGTTTTCTCCTGGGTCCAGATCAAGTTTTCAGTCATTTGGGGATGAAATGGTGAGACAAGCAAGCCCAGGCTCTCAGATGACTGTCTCTCCACAGATGTGACTTCCTGTCGAGGTCGGGGCAGCAGGAGTTCTCCATCTGGCTTCTGTGACTGTTTTGTTATCAACTCTGTCAGGGAAGCATCATTTCTGATCCTGAGGTCACCGAAACTTTTGTTTCTCTCTCTCTGTCTCTTTTATCCTCATCCAAAATCTCTCTTTTCTGTTCCATACTTTAGCCGTGTGAATTTCCAATAGGAGTAAGAGTTTTTGAACTGTGGCTATTTATTTCTAGCAAAACATATAAATTGTTGTGCCCTCCTTACAGTGAGGGGCTTGACTTATCAAGTAACCTGGGTTTATACTTAGGAAGAAAAATTTAAAGGATCTGAAACGGAAAACAAAATAATTTTGAAAAAATATTAGGCATACTTCCCTTATTTTTTTTCTAAAAAGTACTTGGTTAGGTTTATATAGGTTAGATATCACATGGTAGAAAACTCAGAAGATACAAAAGATTTACAGCATAAAGCAAACTTCCATCCCCCTCTTGCTACACTTGACCAGTTCCTTCTTGACTCTTTCCAGCTTCAGTTTTGTGTGTATCCTATAGTTTTGTGTGTGTCCTACAGTTTTGTGTGTATCCAAGTCTGCTCCTCATGGCAAACATCACAACTACTACCCTCATGGCTCCCTCCTCTTCTGTCACATGACTAGCTTACTCTTGGCCCCAGGAGAACAAGATGGATGACATCAGAGACACAAGGTGAAAGTTAGAGACCCTGACACCTGGGAGTCCATAGCATAGAAGATGCCTCTCCCCATCTTCTCTTCCCTCACTCTCTATTCCTTTACATGTGCATGTTGATGATCAGATCCTGGGTCCTCAGAGCAGTTCATCCAAACATCAATGATACCTGTAAGACCATTATGTTTTAGTAAAATTCCTCCATCCTCTTAGTTTATTATTCAGGGTATATCCTTGGTGTGCCTATATCTGAGTTATAGGACAAACATCATAAACCTTCAGGGTGGGGGCTCAAGGTATAACTCAATGGTGACGTATGTGCTTAGCATTAGCATGTGCAAGGCCCTAGGCTCAATGTCCTGCACCTTAATAAAACAAAAAAAGAAACTGTTGGTGTACATAAGAGTCTTATAGTAAAATGAAGGAAGCCGGGCAGTCTGCTTTTCTGCAAGATTCCCTTCCCACAGCGATTTTGAGGTATGCCGATGACTCTTAGGTCCCATTTTGAAAAACACTTCCTTCAGCATTATTCCTGACTCCTGTGCCTCCTATATTAGGGATTACTGAATGTTTTCATCATCACTGGTTTTTCAAAGTCATGACCACTGTTTGGCCATTATACATCATCAGTCAGTTTCCACCTCTGCTTTCCCAGTCTTTCTTTGCCTCTAAAGCCACAACTTTCTATTGATGAAAGCATCCTGAATGATTTGGGCTCTCAGAACAGGATTGCAGTGTCCTTGGGATGACATTTTTTTCCCCAGCAAATCTACAGGATGGTCTCCAAGTCTATTATAGACTGGCCTTTTGTTGGTTCTTGTGTACCAGAATAGTGTCTGTCTGTCTGTCTGTCTGTCTGTCTGTCTCTCTCTCTCTCTCTCTCTCTCTCTCGTGGTTGAACCTGGGGAACAGTGAGCTACATTTCCATTTCTTTTTGTTTCCAGACAAGTTCTCATTAATATGCTAGGCTGGCCTCTAATTTGTTTCTCCTGCTTCATCTTCCTAAATAGGTGGCATTATGGCATGTGTCACCATGTCCAGCTAAAAGAGTGTTTCTCAACTCCTTGTATTGCTGAGAGCTCACACAAGAGTCCTTAAAGGTCTGAGAATCCTCTAAGACAATTGTTTAATGTTATCTTTCCACTTCTATGATAGCATTAAAAATATGCACATTGTCCAGCTGATCCCCTTATAACGGAGTGCTACTATTTGTTTTTGGTTTCCTTATTTGAACTTGTGTGTATCACACAAGATGGCATCAGGTGGCCATTGAGAAGGATAGCATTTACCTCTTGATCTGTTGAGAAGCATGTCTGTCACAGTTGGCAGCCACTTGGTTGGCCTGGCTTCTGGTCTAGATTGGAAAGCTGAGTCCTTCCTGGTGTTAGTGGGGAAAGGCCCTCAGGTTCCCACCCCACATCTCTTTGACTTGTATCTTGGTTACTTTTTGTGTTACTACAACAAAACTACCCAACACCCAAGGTTAAAGGAGGAACAAGTTATTTGGTTCACTGTAGAGGTTTCAGTTCATAGTTGGTTGGCTCTAAGACAGGATAGCATTGCAGAGGAGAACCAGTTCATGGCAGGCAAAAGACAGCAAAAGTGGAAAGCTGTATGCAACAGGCAACAAATGACAAGCCTTTTTCTGTCTCTTATATCTTATCCAGGCTACCCTAGGGGCGGGTAGCACTGAAAGACTAGCATTGCATCTTGATCCCAGCATCACACTCCCTAGATCCAACCACCTCTAAGAAGCCTCACCGTGACTGCACGAGGCACTGGGGAACGCGGAGAACATCTAGAGACAAGCCATAACAATTCGTCTCCTACAGCCTTCTCCTTTACGGTCCCATCTGCCTCCTTCCTTTACATTGGTTCCCTCAAGGATTTTTGCGCCTGGCTCTTTTCCCCACCAAGAAGTTTATTTCCTGAAGATGTCTGAAAGAATAACTCCTTCCTGTTCTCCAGGTCTTTGCTTCAGTGGTTAAGTTTCTCAAGCCTATGTAAAATTGCAGCTCCTCTACCCCCATCACTCGGGATCTAACTCAGGGCCTTTGGACCTAGGTACTTACCCTAGCCCTGCTTATTTTTATTTTGAAACAGGGTCTCACTAAGTCCCTAAATTTTCCAGGGTAGGCTTGAACTCACAATCCTGCTTTAGTCTTCCAGAGTGCTGGCATTAGAGGCCTGCATCACCACACCTGGCTCGTCCTTGCCATCTTTACAACTCCTATCTTTATCATAGCTGTTGCCTCCGGTTCACACCGCTCACTCCATTGGAATGCATGCCCATGAGAGCAGGGACTTTTGTTTATTCTGTTCACTGATGTCTCTAAGCACATAGCGAGGTGGCTTCCACACAATAGGTGCCTAATAAATATTTGATGAATAAATGAACTCTTTAATGCCCAACTGACAGCAATCACCTTATAACTGCCCTTATCCTCATACTAACTGTGTTAATCAGTCTTATAAAACAAAACTCTTTTCAGAGATAATTTGCAGTGGAAAGACATTTTGCAATGGATAAAATGTTATGCTTATTTTATTTTTCTGGTGGCAGTGTGGTTCAGTGGTAGAGTACTTGAGCAGTATACAGGAGACCCTGTGTCCAATCCTAAGCACCATAAAATGAATAAAAAATAAATGTGTGTGTTCCTCAAAGTGGAGTTCAGGACCATAAGCACAGAGAGTGGGAGGTCCTAGGTTTGATTATACTTCTCTAGTATGTTCCTGACTCTGACTCCTAACCACACTTTCATTCTCATTCTCATTCTCTCTGTCTCTGTCTCTGTCTCTCTCTGTCACCTGGGTCAGGAACAGACATCACGTTGTATTGCCATCTTCCATTATAAGGGACTCCTCACTGACAGTCATAACCTGCTTTGCCTTCCCTAAGAGGAGCTTCTCAATTTTTGTACAATTCCAGAGTAACCTTTTTTTTTTTTTGCTCTCTTTTATATCATTCTCTTCTGCTTGCCAATTTTTAAATGTCCTTAATTTTTCCTGATTGTAAAAAGGATTGCATTTTTTTTGCTTATTGCAAAAATAAGATTTAGTAAACTCTACATACATATAAAGAAATAAATACCCCAAAACTTGAAATCATCCAGATACATAAAATATACCTTCAGGAGCTTGCTTCTCTGCCTACAAATGCAATAGCTCACATAACCACCAGTACCATTTGGATGCAATTCTTGTCTTTTCTCTATGTGCACCTATTGTGTTGAAATACAGGCAGCTGCTCATGTTCAATCACTTTTTATGGCAATTGCATATGATTCAAACCAGTAAATTCACCCAGTACAGTCCATACTATGCATATAATTTTACACGACATTCTTTTAATGTCATTATAGCAGCACCACTAGCCTGTGTATTTCCGGATTCCTGGGCCCTTCCTGGGCTTGCATTAACAGCACAAATAATTCATGAGCATTAGCATGTCACCTGGGAGTCCTGCGCTGTCAATCAGTGGAGCAGTTCAACTGGTGCCCAGACCTCCTGAGTGTTGGAGTGAAAGACAATCCTCAGTACTTCTTTCAGGAAACTCTTTCTATAAATGCCTTCGCCAATAGCTGGTATGCAGTGCCTTGCACCAGATCCTCTGCCCAAAGGAGTCTGAGTCTGCTGCTGCTGACTGTACTTCTTACGCATCTGTCACTCCTCTTGTGTGAATCGGGTTCATTACTAGTGATGTATATTTAGTGTGTGGCACATCTTCCTCTCCAGTGATGTGCTCCTCTGATTTGTTGTCATTTCATCATTTCTGGGAGGAGTATAGTCTACTAGCACTATTGACAGATAGAGGTTCCTGGTGTTTTTAGCTACTGCTGGAGCCCTGCAGAGTCACGGACTGGACCCAGCATCAGGACCATCAGCTCAACATCTTCTCATCCCAGCAGAGTTCCCAGGAGTCTGTACAGTTCCATGGGGTTGTGACCCTCCTTCACAGTCACTGCGTGGGTCCTCTCCAGACCAGACTCAGTAGCTGGAACTTGGCACCGCCTCTATCCCCAGCTGGGTCTAATTTCCTTTAGATCTGGCTTGGTTTACCCACAGACTAAGAAGATTATATGTTCATCCAAAAGGCCCATTCGCACAAGATTTGCGAGCCTGGTATGTAAGATCAATTGTCATTGCTGATAATATCATCGTGTACTCCAAGTGAAATGGATTAAAAAGACAGCCTTTAACATTCTGGCCCTCAGAATAAAACAGTAAGGGGAGACCAGAACATTGTAAATTAATCTGTAACCTACGAATACATCAATAGATAGAGAAAATAAGGCAAAAACAGACACAAATGAAATAATACAGGACTCTTGTTGCTGTCCATATAGGGTGATAAGCCACAGCAGACCACAACCTAACCCTCCGGCCCAGAGGTCAGATAGGCTTGCTGACCCTGTTACAGCTGTGAACAGGGCTGGGGTTGTTTTCCCTTTTGTAAAACCAAGCTAAGAAATACTCACTGTAAAGATTCTAAAGATTAAAGCAAGAATGTGTGTGAAACACTGATGACATCTGAACTTGATCTTAGGAATTATCAGACTCTTGCAAAACAAAAAACTTTAATTTGATCTTTATGTTTATTATTGTGATTACAGTATGACATTCATAAACTTTAAAGAAAAGCTCACATAGATAAAATAAAAAACAATTCCGCTACCAAACATCTCAGACTATTATCTACATTTTCCTATGTTTCTTTTTCCTTCTAATCTTGGGGAACATGTTGATGACACTTTTACATGATTTATTTGTGTTTCCAGCATTTCCACTTATCACTATACCATAAGACTTCCTGTTAGAGCATGCTTTTTTTAATTCAGTGTAAAATAGTTATTATTTCAACCCTTTATTACTACAGCTTATTAACTATTTCTCTGTTGTTGTATATTTAATTTCCAATTTGAGAAATACTGTGTCATTTTGATCCTGTTTCTGTTATGGCAATTTGAAAACATGATTTAAAACATAGCTAGGTTTTTTTCCTGAGGTGTATGGCTATTTTTGACTTAAATTTAAGGACACTGTTTAAACTGATCATTGACGGTGGGGAAAGAAACAATGTCTTCAGTATAGTTAACAGCAGACCGGTTCAACTTCAAGAATTCTCGTTTGTTAACCTGTTTTCTGACCCTAGCTGTTGGCAAACTGGTATGACAATTGATAATTGTGACAGGCACTCAAGAAATTAATCTTGGGCCCAGGAGTGTAGTTCAATGGTAAGGGCCGCATGCTTAACCTTTAAGAGGTCCAGCATCGAAAAATACAATTTGAAGTCAGCTTGGGGTACATAGTGAGTCCTCAGTGAACTTTTCTTCTAGTTTAATTTTTTTTTTCTTTTTCTTTTTTCTTTTTTCTTTTTTTTTTTTTTTTGGTACTAGGAATCAAAGTCAGGACCTCCTGCTTGTCAGGCAGGCGCTGTGCCACTGAGCCATAGCCTCAGCCCCCAAAATAAAAAATAAAATAAAATAAAATAAAATAAAATAAAATAAAATAAAATAAAATGGACCTTTAAAGGGAACCAAACAAGTTCATGTTCTTATCTCAGTTAGGGCCCCCTGTCTGAGGTGCCCAGGTCAAAGTGTGGGTGTTCCTATCATTGGAAGCAGAGAGGATATGGCGATTGTCCCAGATCACACAGCAGCTGGCAAAGGATCGGAGTACGCAGTCTGCAGACTCTGAACTCCCAACTTTTCCCACCGCGCTCTGGAAAAATTTGTTCCCGAGCCCTTCCAGAGAGGTGGCCGAAGGAGGAGCCCGGAGAGACAGGTGGAGCTTTGCTGGGGGTGGGCGGGGCAACTCGCCTGCCCCTCCAGGGGGCTCCTCCTTCCGGCCTGGGCCCCGCCCGGCTCCGAGCATGCCCAGTCCGCTCCCCGCCCGTCCGAACCATACTGGATGGCGCCGCGGCTCCAGGTTTTGTCGGCGACCAGGCCGGGTCAGGGCGGGGCTCGCGCCGGGAGCCCCCTGGACTCCTGGGCCGTCGGAATTCCCCAGCCTCCACACTCCTGCCCGAGTCGGCTGCCAGGCGCTGGAGGGGTCTCCGAGTGGCCCTGGGACAGATGGCCCTCCGGACCTCGGACACACAGGTCGGACGGGAGGCTCCAGCCATCCCTCCATCCTTTTGTTCCTGTATCTGTTTCAGTGAATAGTTCCTAATCCTGCAGTGTGCCAGGCTCTGTTGTAGGGGCTGGGACAAGAGAGAGGACAGGCGTAGCGGCAGCTCCGGAGCCGGCATTCCGGAGATGGACACATCTTAAGAAGTAAGCCAATCTGAGGAAAAACCAGATTCCCGACTCATCTGCCACTCTGCCCTCCCAGCACCCCATAAGCTGTCTTGCGGCTTATGGTCTTTAAACCGGGTGTCCCCTTCTCTTAAGAGTGTTGTTCTCCGTTTATCTTCGTGGCTGAAATGTCACCTCTCATTGTCACCCAATCTGCCATCCGATCAAGCAACCGGATCTGACCTGACCGCCTCAATGAAAATTGCACTGCCTCTACCCAAGCCTCTCCCCTGGCGATTTTCCCCTCTGCAGAACTTTGCACCTTCCAATATGCAACACAACATCTTTGCGAACTTGCTGTTTATCTGTTGCCTGTCTCACCTCCCCAGACTCCAGCAAGGGCCAGGGTTTTTGTCTGTTAACCACGTGTGAAGGTCCGGACTAGGTGCTCAATAGGTGTTTGTTGAATGGATGAATAGTGATCATGATAAATGCAACTTGGGGAATGATGCGGGGCAGAGGGCTGACTTAGGAAAGTGAAGGCTTGTCCAATGAGGGGACATTTGCTCCATGGTAAGGCGACAACCATGAGAAATGCTAGGCAAAGACGTCGTACACTGAGGGAAAACATGTTCAAGGGTCCTGAGGCTGATCGAGTTCTGAGTCTGGTGAACAGGAAGGTGTGCCTTGCAGAAAGGCAGGTGAGACGGTGAGAAGAGGCAAGCGGGAACACAGGTCAGGTCAGGTCGGGGGCCTTTAAGCTTTGGGTAGAAGGTTTCAAAAGGGCTGTTTACTAGAGCAACTGGACAGGGAGTCAGGGGACCCCAGCTCTGCCACAGAACTGCCATGCAAGGGTGGCTGTCATTTGAAAGATTTGTCGAACCCGCCCAATGCTTGCCATTTCTAGGCGTGAAACGACTGAGGGCCTGGCACACAGTAGGTGCTTGATAAATGTTTATGGAGTGAATGCCTGCGTGCATGCAGGAGCCTGGGAACTCAGGCCAGCCCGTGCCACAGGAGAGCCCCGGTAGCCCGGGGAGACGCGTCGGAGCGCGCGGGCCGTGCCGGGGCGGGGCGGGGGGCGCTCTGCAGGCCAGCCTGGCGCCCGCCCCCCGCCCGGCGCACGGGCCCGTCGCGGCCAGCCCGGCCGGCGGGAGCCGCCCGCGGGCGGCACTGGGCATGCTCAGACGGCGGCCAGGTCGCGCCGCGAGCGAGCTTCCGCGCCGCCCGCACGCGCGACCTACCTGGGCGCTCCGCGCCCCCGGATGCGGCAGGTACGGGCTGGCGCGACCCCACCGGGCGGGGACAGGGCTCGGGCGGCAGAAGCCGGGGTCGCTCGGCGACACCCCGCCCCCACCGGCCCTGGGCGCTCAGCGAACGCGCGGGCGGGCTGGCGGACGCGGCGCCCTGGGTCCCCGGCGCCACGTCGGGGCGGGGAAGGGGCGCCCGCCGCGCTCACCTGGCGGGCCGGGGTGGAGGGCTGGGCTGGGCCGGGCCGGGTCGGGTCGGGTCGGGTCGGGTCGGGCCGGGCCGGGTGGGGCTTGGCCGGGCTAGTGTCCGGGACTCGGCAGCGGCGGGCGTGGGCGTGCGCTGCGACCGAGCCCTGGCCCGCGCCCTAGAGCCCTGCGCGTCCGCGATCCGGGCTGCAGGACTGCGGGGGTCTAGGGGCGCACAACCCGCTGAGGCGAGCTGAGCGCGGTGGCCGGACCTCGGTTCCTAGGGTGAATTCGCCTCCCTGCTTTCAAAGATGGCATTTTCTGGGCCTGGCAAGAACTCCAGCGCCAATAAATCCTCCCCATTCCGCGGACGATAAGGAATGATTTATCAGGTAACTGCGGTGAGACAGCTGCAGTGGGGGTGTGTATGTAAGAGCGCCCAACTCCCCGGAAATTCCCGTTTTCTGACCACTTAAAACTTGCTGAGAAGTTGTGGTTGCCTTAAAAATTCATGGGAAGTTGAGACAACTTGACACCTGGGTTTTCCAAGGTGGTGGAAAGAGCTTGTGGCTAGGAAACTGGAGATCTTCGTTCAAGTTGGGCTCCCCTTTGGCCAGCTGGTGACCTTGCGCGAGTCTTTTAACCTCGCTGAGCCTCCACTTCCTCCCCTGCAAACAGCCGGTAATAATGCCCACCTCACTAGCTTGTTGGTGGATTAAGTGGGATAAATTATGCGGAGGTGTTTGGCTCTGTGCCCCGCACAAAGCAAGCAAGCAAGCAGTTGTCGTGATGTGAATTTAATTCATTTAGAGACCCTCGTGGCTCCCATTTCACCAGGAAATTAGAATTAGGAAAGCTGCTGGGGGTGGGGGGAGCTGCCTTTGTGCCCAGGAGAACTTCTGCTGAAGCCAGAGGCTTTGGAAAACAATTCAGCCGAATTGTAATCAGAGAGCACCTTCTTTAGAGGCAGTTTTATGCATTCAGAAACTCCAGAAGTTGGCAGTTTGGCTTCACTTACACAAGAGCTGTTTTGCAAGATGACCCATCTTGCAAATGTTTAAAGCAGATGATTTGAGAAAGTAAAGCTTGGCTAGGAAGTTTTCTGTTCTTTCCAGGCCCAACTTTAAGTGATTATTTAGATTAGAGTTTCTCAACCACGCACTATTGACATTTGAGAATTCTTTGTCCTATGCATTGTAGGAATCCCTGGTCTCTTTAGTATGATCTCTATTTATTAGAGTATAGTAGCAGTCTCTGTCCCCCGGTAGTGCCTACCAGAAATGCTCCCCACATCGTCAACCTCCTGCCGTGTTTCTTCTCCTTTAGAATCACCAATTTAGATAATTTCTGCTCTGTCATTAGCCTGAGTTGTTTGAGAAGTTTCTCTTGTACTTTTACAATAATACTTAACTTTTGCCTCCCTTGACACAGCTGTTGAGAGTACATTGTCTCTAATTTTTACAACTTCCCCTCTGAGGTGGTGTGACTGCCATTTTACAGATGAGGAAATTGAGGCTCTGAGTAGCTGATTACATAGTAGGTAGCATGGCAGGGTGTAGCCCAAGTCTTCTAGTTTCTAGGGTAGGTCTTTTTCTTCTCCATCAAGTGACACTTTGAGGTATAGAGACCTTCCCATAGATGACATTCCTGATGATTGAATCAAGATGTGGCGAATATTGGCAGCTGGAAACCTTTCTGAGATTGACTAGTTGAAAATTAACAACAGTAAGCTATTATCTGACAGAGAGTAGGCTGTTCTAGTTAAATATTCTAGTTTATAGCGAGCTCCTATAAATCTCGCATACAGTTAATGGAATACCAATTTGCAGAAAATTAGAGTAGAATAAACCATGCCTAATACTTTGTATCGATCCTACACTGTCTCTGGTGATTTGCCTTCTCCTAAAAAGGACTCATATACAAATTAGACATTAGCTGGGGCACAGAAAAGGTCAAGTTCCCGAAGGCATTTGGGAGTAGCTGAGGCCTGCCATTGGCCAACCATTTATTGAGCTGCTTCTGTGTGCAGGTGCAGGGCTGGGTGGGAATGCTGAGAAGGCTGCTGGGCCGCAGTGAATCCAGGGTAACTAGATGAACTATCTTTCCCCTGCGGGGGGGCAGACAGGGTGGGCCCTCAGAGATAACATGAGGCAAGAGACAGGGCCCAGGTGACCTTGAGGCAAATTCAAGACTCCACAATGTGTCATCCTCTCCTGTCAGTCCTCATTGTGTCTCTTACTGTACCAAAGGTTCTCTGGTAGCTTTGAACATTCTAATCTGTATGTTAGGGGCCTGGTTACAGAGAGATCATGGAAAAATCTTATCCTGGAAAGAAGTTGGGTAATTGGTCATTGGTGTCAGCATTGCAACCAGCTCCTTGACTGTTGCATGTGAACTGGAACTTTAATTACAGTGTTGTTGCCCCCTCCTCCCATCCCTTTGCAGATGAGCCAGCAAAGATATAGAGTGTGACCAGGAACAAGAGGACTAATTGTGACCTGAACTGTAGGTCCAGGCACACAAGGGATTCTGTTTCTAGAATAGATATACCCTGCCGGAAGGGCCCCAGCTTTGGAGATTGGAGACAAGAAGAAATGGCACCCCCTTCTCTCCCCACTCATAGGCACCGGGGCAGGTTGGGAAGAGACCAGCAATTTGTAGCCCCCTCCTTCTTTACACAAGAGACTTCCTCTTGACTGTAATTCCTCAGACTCACTGTCCTGCCATCAGACAGTGAGTTCCTGGAAAGCAAAGCTGAAACCTCATCTCTCCTAGGGTCTTTTGTAGGGATTGGAATGCCAGAGGCACCGCACTCAGCATGTACTCTGTCCTGGCTGGGCCACGAGGCAGGGCAGCTCACCAGCCTTAGGCTCGCCTTTGCAACTCTAACACACATGGCTGGGGGCTAGGTCACATCCTTAGTTCTTTTCTGGGCCCAGACAGCCTCAAACTCTGGTCTGACAGGTGTCTCCTTTTCTGCACTCGCAAAGGAGATTTCAGTAAGGTGCTTGGTAGGCCCCTGGGTAAAATCTGATCTGACTGTGACTTCTAAGACCCAGAGATCTTGCATTTCTAGAGCTTCTACTCCTGTTTACACCTGAAGCCTTCTTGTCCTCCCACGTTAACTAGTTATTCCAACACCAGCTGTGAGTGCGGATTAAACAGCAAGTTCAGACATTTGTTGAGTTTATACTAGGTGTTAGGCTCTAGGGCTGCAGAGAGGACCCTGCCTTGGAAGGATTCATCACAGAGTTAAGATAATCCATGGGTGTGTGTGTGTGGCGTATGTGTACATGTGTCTCCAAAACATCCATCCTCCATCTAATTACTGCTTTAATGGGTATTTAAGCCAAATGCCAACAATACTAAATGAAGCAGCTGTGTATCCTGAGGGGCACCAAGAAATACCCTAAGGAGTAGTTAACATTTATAACATACCTTGGACATGAAGATGGCATTTGGGGTACATAAGATGAGTGGAACAGAGGTGTATAGAGACCTTGCATATTGTAGGCATGGTGACTCTTCTCAAGCCCAGCCTCTCTTAGTTATTTATTTTAGACAGGGTCTTGCTGTATTGTCCAGACTGGCTCAAGAGATGCTGCTGCCTTAGCTTCCCAAGTAGCTGGGACGGCAGACTTGATGTCCAGCCCAGACTCGGTGTCAGTGTGCAGGGCCCCCTCTGGCACTTAGGATACTCTTAGCACCTCTGTCTAGGACCAGGCTTCACCCAGGGCGGGGCTGAGTGCTAATTCTTTTTTATCTTCCCCAATTGGGAGTGATGCCTCTGGCTGGCCTTAGAAGCAGGAGGAACTTGGGCCAAGGACGCCTCTTACACTTACTCAAAAGGAGTATGGTCTTTCCTGACTCAGGCACAATTCTGAATGCTTTCCTAACTTAACCTACTTGTTTATACCTCGCTGCTTGGTAGGTAGTGGGGCCAGAGCTCATCTGCCCAGTGCGCGTCCCAGCATGTGTGACGTTCTGGTTGTGGTCCAGGCACTGCTGGCTGGAGCTGACATCGCGGCCGTGACTGAGGGTGTGAGGGAGTGCTGAATGCCATGGGGTTTTCTCTCTGACCTCCTTTCCTTCAGGGGGCCAGCTGCGCTCTTCTCACTGCATTTTCTACACCAAAGACCGAGGATCCATAACCTGAGAAAGAAAAAGTGCTGCTGCTTTGTGTAAGAGGAGGTTCGGGAGGTGTTTGGATGCAGAGAGAGTGGAATTTTTGAGACATTTTAATGGTTTATATGGAAAGTTAGGACAGAGGATTTGCAGTCGGGATAGTCCTGGAAAATCAGGTCCCATGACACTGTCAGGATACACAGGCTTTCGGCAACTGTTTATGCAGCATGTAGGTTCCCTGTAAGGGAACAGTGGTGCGTTCTGGCCTCTCACTAATGCTGATTACTAGTCCCATTGTACAGATGCAGTGAGAAAACTGATGCTCTAAGAGCTGAAGTGCCTGCCTGAAAGGCACAGTGCTTAGAAGCAGTGTGGCCAGGATTTGAATCCACATCTGCCTGTAGACAGATGATTGATCTGTGAAGTGAAGATGAGAACCAGTTTCCTATAAATTGACTTTGTTTTTATTTTTTATTTGTTAATTTTTTGGTCTTTTTGAGACAGGGTCTCACTATGCAATTCAGGCTGGCCTTTAGCTCACTTTGTAGCCCAGGCTGGTCTTGACCTCATCACAATCCTCTTGCCTCAGCCTCCCGAGTGCTGGGATTACAGGCATGCCCCACTGTATAAATTTTTTTTTTTAATTTTATTTAAAGAGAAAAAACAAAAAAGAAAACAACCAAACAAAACAGAAAAAGGGTAGCAACAATACAGAATTTCAAAGGCAAAAAAATGAAAGAACCACAATAACAACAACAAAACAAAAACAAAAACACTAAGAAATCGCCACTTGATAGGTTACATACTGTCATCATTGGAAATAGTTGTTCAAGTTACAAAATTAAAGCACACAAAGTAGACATTCAAACAGTGAGACTATTAACAGTTCTTTTCAACAATCCAACAAAAACAGTAATGTGGTCATATATCTTATACATTTAAACATACATTCAGTTATATCCTTTAGCGCACTTTCTTTTCCCTCTTTTATTTATATATATATATATATTTTTAATTTTATTTTAAAGGGGGTAAAATTAAACACAACAAAACAGAACAGAATGGGACTTAAGAAAGCATAAATTTCAGAGCTATACAACCAGGGATCTTCACTATCTGTCTTATTGTCTCTTGTTTTCTTCCAAATGGTTGTCCATATCTTTGCATATGGGGAGCTCATACTAAATACCATAGCCAATTTTTTCACAAGACATGTAGTTAACTGACTCCCACTTGCTAAGAGGAGGGACATGGGACAGGACGACATGAGATGTCTGATTCTCAGCCTGCCCATTGGCAGGATGACAGCTGCCCCCCAGAGAGGGGAGGAGTTCCTTGTTCTCCTGGCACCACGAGTCAACTGCATGGTACAGGCCCCAAGGCGCCAGGGTCTCTCTCCTTCAGGCCGCCGAAAGTCGGCCACACTCTCAGCCGCCCCCCAGAGAGGGGATGAGCTCCTCGTTCTCCCAGCACCCTGAGTCAAATGCATGGTGCAGGTCCCGAGATGCCAGGGTCTCTCCCCTGCAGGACCCCCAAAGTCTGCCATACATACCTGCTATTTCTTTCTGATGAATTGACCATTCCATTTCCAAAGTGCTGAAATGGCCATCAGACCACAGAAGAATTCTCTTTAGGCTCCTGTTTGAAACCAGCAGCTACAGCAATCTGCTGGCCTTGCTTCAGGGCCATAGCCACTGTATAAATTGACATTGAAACAAGCAAAGGGCCCATTAAAATTTGGCAAAGGGTCCCTTCCCTTTTGGGTTGGACTCCTGACCCTCCAGACAAGTGCTTGGATGAGTGCTGTGTCACTTCAGGAGCTGTACACTGTGGCCCACACTGGGACCAGGGTCATAAGTCTTGGTTCTCAGAACTGAAGGGGGGGTCCCAAGAGGTAGGACCCAGGGTCACAAACGGGCCCTGCTGGCTGGGTGGTATGCACGGGAGGGGCCCTTGGCTTGGCTGTGGGGTGTGGAGACCTGGCCTCCGCACCCGCCGCCCTCAGATGAGTCAGCCTTAAGAGCTGGACCAGAGGTTTCATGTGTGTCCTTTGGTGAGAGAGGCAGCAGCCAGCTCTGTCAAACTGTCCCTGAACGCTCACGTTGCTGGGCCTGCAGAGGGGATGGTGGCTGCCCCGTC
This sequence comes from Dolichotis patagonum, assembly GCA_004027295.1. Classification (NCBI taxonomy): domain Eukaryota; kingdom Metazoa; phylum Chordata; class Mammalia; order Rodentia; family Caviidae; genus Dolichotis; species Dolichotis patagonum. Next base: position 37,211 of record PVJX010010738.1, read on the forward strand.
CCTACCCTTCCCTCCCCAGATCTGGTTGCCAAATGTGTACATCATGATTATAGAAAACTCAAATGTCAGGGAGCAGCAGAAGCCTGTTTATGGTGCTTCTGGAGGCAGCTGTCACCACGCCCACCACTCTCATGGCCCCCACATGCCCTCTCACCCTTTCAGTCCTTTCTCTGCAGGATGGGGGTGGGGTGGCTTTAGGAAGCCCCCCGCTGCTCTCGCAGTAAAAACAGCGGGAATCTCCTTGGGATTTTCCTCAGGCCGCGCGCATGTTCTGGTCCAAGATGTCCCCAGCCCCTCCTTGCTGTGAGAGATCCTGGAAGCTGCCTGTCTTCCTCAATGGTTTGCTGAGCGTTTGATGGTCACCTTTCCCTTCCCCGCATGGGTTACACTGTCGGCTATAAATGCCAGTGCCACCGGAGTGCCCTGCTGCATCGCACTGTTGATGGTGGCAATTTTGTGGTCAGGTAATGTAATTATGTGTGTTAGCACCCGTCTCCACAGCTACCCTGTAAGATCTATAAAGGCAGCACCTAGCACTTTCCCTGTCATGCTTGTTCACTTATCCTTGCTTTCTGTCTTTATCTCTTTGTCCCTCTGTCTCTCTTTCAACTTTCTTTCAGCTTTTTTCTTTTAACTTTTTGTTTTACTTAATTCAGACTTATTGTAAAGTACAAGAACAGAACAAAGAATTTCCGTATCCTCTTCATCCAGATTTCTCCCAAATTACTATTATGTAGCGTTTATTTATCCTTCCGTAGGTATGTTTTTACCAAATTAAGGCTCTTCCTTTCCCCCTTAGAGTATTTCCTAAAAGCAATGGCAGTCTCTTACCTCACTACAGGACAGATTTTAGGCCATGAAATTAACATTAAAATACTGTTACCTAGTCTATAGGTTGTGCTAATTAGCTCAGTAATGTCTTCTTCTTTTTTTTTTTCCTATCTTTTTTGAGACAGGGTCCCGCTGTGCAGTTCAGGCTGGCCTTGGGCTCACTTTGTAGCCCAGGCTGGTCTCGAAATTGCCACAATCCGCCTGCCTCAGCCTCCCACGTGCTGGGATTATAGGTGTGCGCCACCACGCCTGGCTAGTAATGCCTTTTTAAAGCAAAGAAAATCCATAATCATGCATTGCGTCCAGTTATCATGTCTCCTTAGTCTCTTGTTTTAGTATTAGAACAATTCCTTAACCTCTCTTTGTCCTTCAAGACCTCAACAGTTTTTTGGACTGCGCAGGTCAGTTATTTTGTCACATGGCTATCTCTTTGGACCTGTTTTAAAAAACTCACTTTGTGTCTCTGGTGCCTGGACCATCAAATACACTCAGTCAATATTTGCTGAATAAGGAGAAAGTGAAATAGAAACAGGTGGAACAGAGAAGAGTCAGCAGGGTTTCTAACTTCCCCAACCTCTACCCCTTTTCTTGCTGGGCAGTGTTGTTTCTTGCAATCATACTGGAAATAGATTTGAATCCTGCTATTTTTATAGCAATGCTTGCTATGATGAGGCTTCATCATAAGGTAGTAAGCCTGCTGCCTCTGCAGGTATACCAGCAGATGCCAACTGATGGCTTGGGAGGGATGTTGGAGAGGCAGATGGAACATGTGATGAGAGCTGAGACTCACCCTGGAGGCTTCTCCCAACCCTAAGCAGCCTTCTCTGATTGGACCTCTAACTTTTCAGGCTTAGGGCCCATAGATAAGGCAGCTAGAATTTATTATGTAAACCAGAACATTTTGAGAACAAAAGGTGGTGCTTTTAATAATTGTGTCTCATTGATGGGCCTCAGCTGGGAGTGCCCTGAGCAATAGGGACATCTGGTCACCATTCCCAAGTGCAGCTTTGAGGCTGAGGTCAGTGCCCAGGCCATCAGCCTGGAAACGTTTGCAGAGCTAGGAATCCTATACCAGCATGAAGATAAAACTGGTCAATGGCCTTGATACTGCCTGGGGAACCAGTGTTCAGGGCTTTGGCCCCATACCTGTGTGGTCATCCTCCCCAGGTGTGCCCCTCCCCATCTTGCTCTTGCCGTGCCAGCCTCTCTTCAGCACTTGCCTCACCATGTTCTTTCCTGCCTGAGAAACCTAAAGAACCTGGAGCCTCACATCCAGCTGGATGAGGGAGACCAGGGACGGGTCTGCAGTAGCTGCACGTGGAGAAAAGCGAGCCAGCTGACCAGGCTTGAATGAAATTTAAGAAGCAGGGTGTGTAAGTGGGGCAGGGCGAGAGGCCCAAGTCTGTTTTCTTTCCCCTAGTGCTCTTAGTCCCCTCCCAGCCCTAGTTCTAAGATCAGACCCAGGTTACCAACCTCTGGCAGAGGGACTTAGGCACAAGAGGGATGAGCAGACAGGGCTTGGATGCAGAGATACCAGGCAGGAAGCAGCCTCAAAGGATGCTAGTAACAATGTCACCACAAGCTGTTTATCCTGAAGTCTGGATTCATTATATCAAGTGGACATTAGGCTCTGAGATCCAGGCTGTCAGGCTTTTTTTTTTTTCTTGGCATAGAAGAAAACCCCACTTTGACTTCTTGGGTTAAGAAGTATGCGGAAGGATGAAAATGTGAAGAAATTGAGCTATTTTCTAGGAATTATCCCTGTCACGTGGACTTCCTCCAGGGCACAAGTGGGTTTTTATAACCCTAGGCCTCAGTAGCTTTAATGGAAAAGCCAGTTAATGAAGAATGTTCCAGTTCTTTAACTGCAAAGAACTAGCCCTGCTGTATACTGGAAGAACTTTCTAGTTGGCTATGCTGTTAGATTTTACTGCTTAAAAATGCACCTCCCCACATACAAATATGTGGAAGCACTTAATTCAGAGTCACTTTTTTTTATAGAAGAATGTCATGCAGTGTCAAAATTGAAAAGAGACTTAGAAAAACCCTTTCCTGCTCCCTCTTAGCATGGGTGGGGAAACAGACTGTGGAAGGAATGTAGCATGCTCAAGGCCTCACGGTCAGTGGCAGAGCAAGGGCTGGTACCCATGTCTTCCCTTCTAGCCCCCAGATCCTGAGTGTTTATAGCTCTCATTCAAGTGAGTGTATCAGAGAAGCTATATATTTCTATTGTTAATGCTCTTTGGTGTTCCTCTCACTATAAAGACAAGTTGTAGTGGCATTGAAGCATCTCTTGTGAAATAAACATAGTTTAGAATTTACCATTTAACCATTTTTAAGGGTCTGATTTGGTGGCATTCGGTGCATTTCCCTATTGGCCATTCACTGCTGCCATCCTTCTACAGAGCTCTGCATCTTGGAAAATGGAAACTGTATACCCATTAAATGATAACTGCCCCATCCCTACCTCTTCCATCTGCTGGCAGTCACCGTTCTGTTTTCTGTCTCTAAATTTGACTGTTCGAAGTACAGTATCTGTCCTTCTGTGTCTGAGTCACTTAGAATAGCATCTTTAACATTCACCTATATGGTGCATGCATCAGAATTCCTTTTAAAGGTTGAATAATATCCATTGTATGTATGTAGTGTGTTTTGTTTATCCATTAATGGACACTTGGCTTGCTTCTCTCTTTTGGTTATTGTGAAAATGCTTCCATAAGCACGGGTATGCAGGAAGAGGTAGTTGTGGTTAACTTGTTACCTTTGGTGGAATGTTCAGGCACTTTTATGAGTCTTCGTCTTGTCTGTTGCCAGCAGTCACCAGATTTCCCTCCCTTCTGTCTGAGTGATATTCACTTTGACATGATGACCAGGGACTGCTCCCTTAAGACCAGGGGATGGCTCTCCTATGTCAGAACGTTGGGTCTCTTGTGGTTGCCCATTGAGGAGAAGGCCTCTTCACCCCAGGGATTCTGTGAGGTTGTTCTTCCAGCCCACCCTACTTCAGTTCATCCTCTGCTGTCAATTTCTTTGTGCTCTACCATCCGGGCTTCCTGGGAGAACTCCCTTAATCCCATTGTCAGAGGCTGCCGGCTCTGTGCCATCAGCCTGGTCATCTCTAGATTTCTTTTGCTCTGTGTGTATCACTTTTGAACATCTCCCCACCAATGTCCCCAAGTTCTCTGCATGTCCAGAGCACAGCTCATTACCCTCTGTCTTAACAATACCCTCTCCATCAGTGATGGTTTTCCAGCTCGGAAACTCCAAGGTCACCCTTCTCTGGTGCCCACACTTTCCCTGGACAGATCCTGCCTGTAACATCTCAGAAATCTCTCCTCCAGCAACCACTTTTCTTTACTCTCCTCCCTTGCTTTTTGCATTTTTATCTCCCCATTTACCTCTTCCTTTGCTTACTGTCACCTGCTGTGAGAATATACCACTTCTCTGCCAGTAGAAATTGTTCCCCCTGAGAAGCACCCGGGTCCCCTTAGCCTCTGCAGGCTGTGTATAACTGGCTTCATACCCCTGTTCTCCCACAGCCCCACAGACCTTCCCAAGCTTCTGGGTTAAAATGGAGATACACATTCAGTGGGGCTGTAGTGGGCCCCAAGACTTTCCCAGGTGATGCTGAGATACAGTGCCCTGGCTGCCACAGGTGGAGCCACCAGACACTGGCATAGATCTGCATTCCACGAAGTGGACTCACCTAGCACAAGTGCTATCAGTCTATTGATAGTGCAAGAATTTTTAAGTTTTGTGTTATAATTTTAACATTTCCAGGGTTTGTTTCTGGTTTTGGTTTTTGTTATTTTGTTTGTTTTGAGACAAGGTCTCACTATGTAGTTGAGGCTGGCCTGGACTTACTATGTAGTCCATGCTGGCCTTGAACTCGCAACAGTCCACCTGCGACCTGGGTCAGCCTCCTGAGTGCTGGGATTACAAATGTGTATAACTAGGCCCAGTTCAACATTTGCCATTTCATATAAAGTTAAATGTTTTTAAGCATAAAGGCTGATTCCTTGTTGCATAACTATTTGCTCCAAAAGAATCTTCAAAAGACTAAGAAAGGTTCCTGTTTCCTTGGGAGAGAGGTGTGTGGACGGGTGGACAGGAGTAAGTGGCTCAAGAGGACTTTCTCCTTGAAAGAAACTCCCTTTTGTGACCTGCTGCAGACAGTCTCAGTCTGTCTGTCTGTCTCTCATTTCCTGTTTCGCTTTTTCTTTTTTATACAGTCCCACTAAATTGCTGAGTTGCTCAGGCGTGGTTCAAACTCACAATCCTCCTGCCTCAGCCTATCAGCCAGCTACTGGCTTTTCCCAGTAGATTTGGCTATGTCGGGCATGGAGCTCACTGTTGTCTCAGTACGGGGCATTAGCCTGAGGCCATCTCCGGACTCCAACTCATTCACCAAGTGACCCAGACTGTGCCCCTTGGTGTCTCCAAAGCATGCACCACCACACCCAGCATTCATCCCCCAACAAGCGAGGGAGAGATGCTTCTCAAGCTGTTGGGGAGAGGGGTGTCAGGTGTTCCCTGGAGGAGATGTGCATGGGAACATGGTTTGTGCTGGGAAGACTGGGCTTGGCAGGGGAGCCGAGCTGGGGAAGGTGCTCCCCAGTGGTAGAAGAGGTGCTGTGCCTTGGTGAGTGGCACATCAGTCCCATCTTGTGCAGTAGATGAACTGACTGAGTAGACATTTGATGTGGAGGTGTCCCTGGAGCTGGATTTTGGCCTCACCCAAAATAGGGGCAGGTCTTGCACGAGGTTAAACAGCGAATGGAACCTCACGTACCTTGGAGTGTGACTGCATTAGCCCCTTGGGAGGGTTGGGAACGAGTTCCAAGAGGTGAGGAATCAGGTTTGTAGGTTGGGGAGTGGGATAGATGGCAGAGAAGGATGTTGATGGTCTTGACTAGCCTGCTGCAGAAATTTTGCTGTCTTCCTGTCCCTTTCAGTCTGCCTTAGAAGGGCTTCACCCTTTAGCCTCTCCTGCTTTTTCCTCCCTTCTAGGACCCAGCCAGATGATTGTTCCCCACTTCAACCCACAGGTTCCTTCCCCGGGTCAAGGGTTTTCCCGGTAGATGTGGCTGTGTCTGGCATGGAGCTCAATGTTGTCTCCGTACAGGGCATGAGCCTGAGGCCATCTGCAGTCCCCCACTTATTAACCAAGTGACCCAGACTGTGCCCCTTGGTGTCTCAATTTCCTCTTCCACACACTGGGCATGATACTGATAGCCACTGTGCAAGGTGGAGTGCAGATTCCATTCTGACATAGTGGCACATGCTCATTATTCAGGCAGTGCTGGTTGTCCGCCACTGCCTGACCTGTGACATTTGTCTGTAGCTTGATTCAGCCGTGGTAGAGGAGGAGAGAGCTGTGGTTTGCTCGAGCTGCCTGGGTGGGGCCGAGGTGATGCATGCCTGTGGGTGGGCACTAGGAGGCTGGGATTAGGTCATTGGGATTAGGTCATCACGAGGATAGCGAAGGCTCCAGAAGATGGCAGCTTCTAACAGAGGAATAAGCCTAAGACCCTGGGAAATGGGGATCCAGGTGGGAAGAGAGCCTCTCACACTTCTGTGTACATACCAGATGCATTCAGCTCTGAGGTCTGGAGTGGAGCCTGAGCGTCTGCATTCCTAGCAGGCACTCAGTGATGCTAACGTTCCTGGTGCAGAGACCACACTCTGAGTGACAGTGGTACAGAACATGACTGATGGTGGGGAGGCTTGTGGGAAGACATATAGGCAGCACTTTACGCATACCATGTTTTTCTTGTTTGTGCATACCCTATGATTAATTAGGCTTAGTAAGAGATGAACAGCTAATATTAAAACAGGACAATTGTAACATATGCTGTAATGAAAGTTTGAGTTTAAGGACTGAGGATTAAGGGTGAAGCTCAGGGGTACGGTGGTTGCTCAGCGTATTCAAGATCCTGAGTTTAGATCTTTAGCACTGAAAAAAAAATGACTTATGAATTGTTTATTTCTGGCATTTTCCACATAATATTTTCTGACCTAATTACCTGCTGGTTTCAAACTGTGGAAGATGGGGCTGCTATAGACTCTGAGACTTCTGCTCAGCTCCGTGAGGTGGACCTGAGTGTGGAGTCTGGCAGGTTCAGTTGGAGCCATGTTATGAGTGATGACGGGCGAGGGCAGTAGGGCCCCCCAAAAGCATGTGGAGTAGCTGGGAGTGATTTGATTTTATTGGCTGATATCCCATTCTTCCAGGGCCCACACAGCTAGATTCCCCTTAGAAGCGACTGCTTTTTGTGCCAGGGTAAGCTGTGGTCACACACTGGACAGTACCCTGGCAGCCAGTGGCACACTTCTGTAAGTTCACAGCAGGAAAAGGTGGTTATTTCTGTCCCTGGCTAGCCTTTGAGTTCCCAGAGAGCTGGGACCTGAGACAACTTACCTGCCCAGGAAGCCACCTCCACCTGGCCAAGATAGAGGCTCTGTAAATGCCTAAGGTATTATAGAGAGGGAAGCATGCAGTTTAGGAAGTAAAGTTGTGTAAACTGCTATGACCAAAAGGGAGCAGGAGAGGCCAGCATGGAGCCCTGGAGACTGGATTGTTGAGTCTGCAGGGCCTCAAGTGAAGGTAGGCAATATCCTCCAGGGTTGTGAGTTCTTGGGAGTTGCATGAGGCAAATGAGAATTTTAATCAAGAAGCCATCACATGGGCCTGAGAGCCAAGAGCAAGCCTGCTTTTCTTCTGCCGTCTGCGACCTGGAGCCCAGTTTTCGACAAGGGTCAGGAATTCTCTTCCAGCTCCCTGGGCCTCAGGGCACCTTGGTGCTTCTTACTGAGGCTGTGTGAGAGCAGTAGTGGGGCTCCAGTGCAACCCTCTAGGGTGCACTTAGTCCTCAGCCCTCAAGGACCCATGGACATGCACTGTCTCCTGTCCACAGAGAGGTCGAGGCACTGCTCCATAGTTGCAGGCCTGGGAAGTGCAGCAGGTGACATGGCCTGCCCCAGCCTGAGAGTGTTCCTGGGGGGGGGAGCAGTGGCTGCAGCTGTGCATAAAAGATCTCCCTCACAGGCTTGGGGGGACTGCAGGTCAGGGGGACCCTGAATGCAGAGTGAGGGAAACAGGAGGGGACAGGAAAGGAAGCATTAAGCAATTAAACCCTTGGTACATAGAAAGCATCAGGTGATCCCACTTTTTAAAAAGTTCTACCAGTTGCATTGTCTTTAAACTCATTATTGCACATTCTAGAAAATCACACCTGTTTTGATTTTACAACCAGATTTTAAAAAATCTAATTTTCAATTCAATGTGAAATTTTCCTGAATCTCCAGTGGCAGTCTTGTGGTTCACTTAGTGGCTCTCTAAAGTTGGCAGTTAGCTGTTTTTAATTTTCAGTGTGATGTAAAACCATGGCAAGTAAAATTTTGTTTCAGTCTGACTGTATCCTGAGGGTAGAATTAACTCTGTGTGTCGGCCCCCAGCATGTTTAGAATGGTGTGCTGTGTTAGCACCAGTGTAGGCCTTCTCAAAACACAGGTGTAAGCCTTGTGTGCATTAGTAGACCATCATTCATTCATGTGTACATTTCACAAGCATTTATTAAGTGCCTGTGGTAGAGACTTCATTTTTCATGGCCTAGTCACAGAGTCACTGCTGCTGGTGTTTTGGGCTTGGCTAATATGTGCAGAAGTGTTAGGCTACACTTGATGGCCAGGTCCTCTGTCCCCTTTCCACAGTCCAGAAGCCCTGGACAACCTGTGGGTGCAGCCGTAGAATCGAGGGCTTGCTTGCGCCCGTGTATGGAGCTGCCTGTCGCCCCCTGATGCTTACAAGTACCATAAAGACCGCCACGCCGTTCTGTGTCATCCACGTATTCCTGTGTCCAGTTAGCTTCTATGCTAGGCACTGTTTGCCATTATAGAGAGACAGCAGTTCACTGATAAAGGCCAGCTTTTAGGCAGCTTATGTTCTGGTGGAGGGTAAGGACATGGGAAGTCAAATGAGACACGCAACAAATAGTTAATGTGCCTGGTTGTGATAAATGCTAAGAAGAAATATAAGGAGAAAAATAGGGAAGAAAGTGAAGGAGACAGACAGATGCATATCTGAGGGAAGGGTGTTCCAGGCAGAGGGAACAGCAGGTGTGAGCACCTGAGTGGGAAGAGGCCTGGTATAGCCTAGGAACAGTTGGAGTGGTGTGACCACAGAGTGACCATGGTGGGGGTGGGTGTGTGACCAGGGCAGGGAGCAGGGCAGAGCTGAGTCACGCAAGGCCCTTGTGCAGGCAAGACGGTCTAAGGCCCGGGTTCACGCCTCCCAGCTGTATCCACCTGTTGGGAGGTTTGGAACTGGAGGGCCACACCTGCTATTTGAAGCGATTCGAACTAAGCTGATTCGAACTAAGCTGCTTAGGTACGTGGGTAATCGCTGAGACTGAGTTTGCCGGGGAGCCCTGGGAGTTGAAGCTCAGTCCCAGAAAAACCCCTGTCTCTTCCTGCCCAGCAGTTTATTTGTCCAGGAGGCTAAAAAGAACATGCAGAGCTTTCCAGCACTGGGACACCCTGTCCTGTCATCATTTAGGGACACTTGTTGGATCTTCAGTTTAGCTTAGCTAATACAGACGTGTGAATGCCATTGGTCATATTCAGCCCTTAGTATGTTTAACATTTGGGTTAACTTCAGCCTGCTGTGGGTGGTCTTGAGCTGTCCTAAGAAGCAGGGTGGGGGAACCGGTTGATTTTATTATTATTATTATTATTATTATTATTTTTGGTCTGTCTGCAGTGGGTGCCTCATAGTAGTTTATCCCTCAGTGAATTATTGGTCACCTGCAGGGTTCTGGGCCCCAGACCACTGCGTATGCCACGGGCCGGTCTTCGCCAGACCCAGCTCAGCCTTCATGTGCAGTGGTGGGAGCTCTGCTTCTCACCGTCTGTAAACACAAACTCGGAACAGGTCAGTTACCTACATATAAATACTAAGACCATAAAATTCACAGGAAAAAATCGGGCTAAATCTTCATCATCTTGGGTTTGCCAGCAGATTCATGGAGATGACACCAAAAGCACAATCAGAAAAAAAAAAACAAAACCAGAGCAACTGGACTTTGTCAAAATTAAAACTTCAGTGCAGTAAAAGACATTATCAAGAAAGTGAAAAGAGAGAAAATATTTCAAATTGCGGAGCTAGTAAAAGTGTCATGTTCAGAATTTTAAGAATTCCTGAAATCTCAGCAGCCCAAATTAAGATAAGTGCAATTTAAAAATGCACAGAGAGTATGAATAGACATTTCTTGAACATGTACAAATGGCCAATAAACACATCAAGGCGCTCCACGTTACAAGTTACGTACAAATCTAAGCCGTAATGAGACACCATACCACACCTACTAGAATGACTATAATTTAAAAAAATAAAGAAAATTGTAAATGTTAATGAGAATGAGGGGAAATAGGAAACTTCATATATTGCTGGTGAGAATCCAAAATGGTACAGCCTCTGCAGGAAGGTTTTAGCAGCTCCTAGAAAGCTAAATGTGGAATTACAACCTGGCATTTCCACCGGTAGGTATGTACTTGAAAGATATGAGCACACAGAACTGAACGAACTCTTGAACAGTACCCTTCACAGCAACCAAAAAGTGAAAATAACTCAAATGTCTACTGATAGAGGTATTATTTTAAAAGAAAACTGAATGCTGTTTAGTCATAAGGAATAAAATTCTGATACATGCTAAAACATAGAAGAGCCTTGAAAACACTATTACACAAAACTAAGCCAGGCACAAAGGACAACTATTTCACGATTCTGTGAAATATCCAAAACAGGCAAATACGGAAGGTGGAGGCTGCCAGGAGTTGGAGGAGGGGTAATTGATAGTTACTGCTTAATGGGTGCAGAGTTTATGTTTGGGATGATGAAAATTTTCTGGAAGTAGTGGTGATGGTTACCCAATGTTACATGTGAATGGAATTGATGCCACAGAATTGTACACATACAGTGGTTAAAATGGCAAAAGTTTTGCATAACATGTTTAATAAAATACAACAATGTCAAAAAACAAAGTAGATGTATCTGGGAGGAGCTTGGTGTTGTCAGCAGCCCCTCAGTTTAGGTCTCTCTGTGCTGTTGGGTTTCCTCAGAGGCATGCAAGGTGACCTCGTGTGCTAAGCCTGTTTCCTTCCGATGTGACAGTGGAGTGGAAAGGCAGGGGACAAGTGTCTCTTACAGATCATGGGAGGTCTCAGAGGAGCCCTTCCTCTTCTCTTAATGCCATCCTTTCCAGGGTACGATTGTCCGGCCTGTTAAGAAAAACAGAAAACAGTAACTTAGATGCTTATGCCAAAGTTATCAATGACCTGTCTTTCTGTTTTGCTGTGTTTGTCTTGGCATTTGCCTAGCTCCTTCCTATGGACTCATGCTCCCTTGTCTTTGCCCTAAAGCGGGGCTCCTGGGCCCCACATCTGTGATGTTTGTGCCTATCCTTGATCACGTGCTAGTGCTTACTGTTCTGGGTTTCATGTCAAGTTCTTTTGAAATCTGACCTCTACTAATTAGAAGTCATCTGACCTCTACTAATTAGGTTATATGTACCAGTCCAGGTTATATGTACCAACTTGAGACCCTGTAAAACAAGAAGAAAAAAGCGATATATTTAAAATACCTGGACAAATGTTGGATTGCGGCAATGCAAAAGAGTAGGATAGATGATTGTACAGACATTACAACTTTGTAAATAGCATACTTCAAACAAAGCAGCATGGTTGGCTGACTTGTTTTGCTGGAGATGAGAGCCTCGAAGCACACCCTTTTTAGCCAGCCACTGATCCGCTGTGCTGCTCTGCTTCCCGCTTAGGGGCAGCTGCCATCAGTGCACAGGCCAGCTTGCCTTTGTAGCACCATCCAGGTGCACTGCCCAAGCATCTTGACTGTTAATTTAGATACTGTGAAACTGTCTAGATGGCTCTAGGCTCCAGACATACCCAGGGTGTTCCCCAGTTTATCAGTTACTGGTACCCCATTGACTATCTTCATCAGATCCTTGGTTTAAAACCATCCTGTGTAACCAGGTGTGGTGGCGCACACTTTAGTCCCAGCACCCAGAAGGCTGAGGCAGAAGGATAACTGCAAGTTGGAGCCAGCCTGGGGTACATAGTGAATTCAAGGACAGCCTGAACCACATGGTAAGACCCTGTCTCAAAACAAAAAAGAACCCTCAGTGTGCCTCCAAAAGTGAGCCAGCAAGGGAAGCCAGACTTCCTAGGGGCCAGAAGTGGGCCTGGCCCTGCTGAGACCCTTAGAGTTAGGTACAAGCAGACATCGCTGGCTGAGGCTGGATATGCAGGCTGTGTGCTCTGGGCCTCCCTAGAAAAGCACCACTGGTCACAAGGTAGGAGGATCCAAGGTCAAACCCAGGGCCTGGCCTCAGGAAACAGGGTGGCCCGCTCCTGCTCTCAGGCTACTAATGATTAACCCAGGGATCAGGCCTGTCAGGCTAGAAGGGCCCTTAGACAGCAGGTAATGCACTCCAGCCCTCACCTTTGGCAAAGTGAAAGGAAGTCATTTACTCAGCTTTCTCAATTCTGAAAGGTACTTGGTCACATGTTAACATTTCTAAAATTGCCATGAGCTTCATAATCAAAGGATACTTTGGAAGTCCTGTTTCTTTAAAATAATCTTTCTAAAATACCTGCTAAATCAATTGTGTCATCTTACAGTGGAGGGAATATGGTAATAAATACCCAAATCATTACTCAAGTTTCTAATGTTACAGAATTAATTAAAGGGAAAGAAGGTTTTCTGGATCATTTCCTTTGTAAGAGGAAATTTACCTACATGGGAGCCTCAGGGAGTGTTTATAACTATTATCTCGAGAGGTTAAGAATATACCTGTAGTCAGTGAATTGCAGAGTAGTGATTAGCGTGGGGCCCTTTTTACCCCTAGTGAATCATATGTGTAACTCGCCTCTCTCCTGTTCGTGTGGGTTGGTAGGCTTAGTTGGAAGGTGCGATGCCAGGAACCACCCTGGAGATTGTCTTGCACTTAGAGTGTGACTATGACCCATTGGTTCTTTATGCGTCTGATCTACCAACCTGTAAGTCCAGAACGGCAGTGCTGGCTGCAGGCCCAGTCCATCAGTGGTGTCAGGAGGGAGGAGTGTGGAAGTATTTGGAAGACTCTGAGGTCCCGTGAGACCCGTGGTTGCTCATCAGGCCAGAAGTCCTGCACTGGGAATGGTGCGGGGACTTAGGAGAAAGATGGGTAGAAAGCATTAGGTATGTCTCTAGTGGACCAGGTCCCCCACTGCGCGACGTGGAATCGCTGCTTCTCAGAAATATTTATAAATGCAGAAACCAAGACAGAAAGTTGGTTTGCCCAGGGTCATATCAGAAAAGGTACTAGACACAGCTTTGACTTTTACTCTTGAAACCTCCAGTTGGTCCTGGCCTACCCAGACCCGTGGCCACCCAGAGCTTCCAGGACAAAATCCAGGTCACCAAGTATTCCTTGAAATCAGTGCATGGGTCTTGTTGATTCCTAGATCACAGAAGACCTCAGTCCAAATAAGTGCAACAATAGCAGCAATAAGATTTATTTTCTTTTTTAAAAATAGTTTACATTTTTATTATTTTAGTAGTTACATATTTCTTCCTTACATTTTATATTTTTAAGGTATATAGTACAACCTTTTTGATATACTTACACTGTTTATTCCTGTTATTCTGTTTAGCATGGGGCATGCCTTGTATCAGATCTTTTTAGTTTCTGTTCATTAGTTTTTTTTTAACCTCATTTTATTAAGACACAGAACCCTGGAAATCTGAATAATTAGCATAAAAATATGTTTTATCTTAGTTTCCAGAGTCACCCAGCAGGACTAGTGTATACCCAGTGTAACCTGAGATGGCCTATTGGATTGAAATTTTCCAGGCAGAAGACTCTGAAGAGCCCTGTGGGTTCTCAGCTGGGAAAGCCAGCCAGAGCATAACGAACCAGTGACTTGCCTGGCGGATGAGAAACAAACAAGGGGATGTCTTCTTTTGGTGCTGGGAGTGGTAGTGTAGGAGTGTCAGTATTTTTCTGTGTTTCCTTGATATAAAATTATGGCAAGGGCTACTAATAGTGAGGATTGGGTTTCTCTCGATGGCTGCAGATCCCTTGGCAGGAGCAGAGGCTGGCAGGATGGTCTGCTTGTGAGATTCCAGCCCCTTGGCTGGGATGTGCGGCGATTAGCACATCTCAGACATTTCAAAGTGACTTTAGCTGTTTTCTTTTCTGAAGTCTTCTGCTGCTTTTGGCTGTAAAGAGGTGGGAGTTGGAACCTAAGATAGAAATAAGGACTGACACCCAAATGGGTGTGTGTGCCTGAGGGCAAATATTAACACAGTATTTTTGTAAAGTTTATGCAACTTGATTCATGTCCACGTAGAGTAAATTTATTCCATCCTGTTTTCCAGTCTGTTTGGAGCCTGGTAGAACCATTCAGAGAGAAAATAAAAAAGAGGTTGGTTGTTTAAGTAGAAACTGCTAAATGTTGAATATATTCCACTGTCCCTTTTGAGCTTTATATATTGCTTTTTGTCTCTTCATGTTTTTTAATCCCCTATTTTATGGTCCAGTGGGCCATTTTAGTTTTTTCCAGCAATGATATATCCAGTTAGATGTATTTCCCATGAGAAATCCATGTAGGAAATCTGATTTTGAACAGGGTTGAGTTGGGTGTGGTTTATGTGTACGAAAACAGGCCCTTAGTACTTTTGAATCAGCGGTCGTGGTAGAATCTCCGTTCTGCAGGCCTCACGTTTGATTGTCCCTTTTCCTCCAGCTGTCAGTTTGCCTTCTGTAGCATTCTCAGTATGGGTCTTCTGCAGCTCCTTGCTTTATTACCTCTAGTGACTCAGAGCTCCCTGTTTTCCATATTTGTGTGGCCTACTCAAAAGCTCTTTCTTCTGCTGAGGAGAAATCTGTTTATCTTCTACCCTACGAACCCTTGAGGCCAAAAAATGTAAATAAGTCTAAATGACTAACTAATTTGCATATATATTATGTCCAGTGCTTAAAGCACCCTTGGACAGCCAGGAAATCTTCCCTTCTTTTACAGACAAGGAAACGGAGTCTCAGAGGGTAAGCAGTTTCTCCTGAGATTCGTCTCTCTACTCATCAGTGGTTAAGCTGATGCTGGTTTTCCTAGACCCTTAGACCATGTCCTGATTCCTGTTCTGTTGTGGCAGCCTGGGGTTGTTTGAAAAACCTAACCTTATCTTCCCTGAGGGTTCCTGAGGATCTCATATTTCTCAGGTACTCTTGCTAAATTTCTTTCAGTAGAGTTCCTACAACATGTGTGTTTGTCTGCCTGGTGTGGTGGCACATGCCTGTGATCACAGTACTTGGAAGTCTGAGGCAAGAGGATTGCCTTGAGTTTGAGGCCAGTGTTGGCTACATAGTGAGTTCCAGGCCAGCCTGACCTACATAGTGAAACCCTGTGTCAAAAAACAAAACAAAGCAAAATATGTGTGCATGTTCCTTCCTGACCTTTGCACTGCAAAGGAGTATCCCCCAGCACTCTCCCTTTACCAGCAAGATTCCCATGAAGCCTTAGTGACCTGGTCTCGCCATCCACCCAAGCCAAGCAAGGTCCAGCACCCCCCACCCCTACCCCCACCCCCGATGTTCTTCCCATCACGTCGGCCTTCATAGTCCATCGAACTAGACACTCTGAGTACCTCTGCTGTCACCACCCTGTTTCCTAACCTGGCAAGGCGCCAAGTGAGTGAATATTGAGCGAATAAGTGATCTGGAACTCCTTTGTCAAAGTAATACCAACGAAGACTAAAAGTAATTATAAACAAGATCTGCAGGTCTGGGTCTGTGAAGCTGCATCTGAGAAAAGAATGCAACCAGTTGCTCGGAGGCTGCTGGGGGACACGCCAGCTGATGGTAAGTCCTGGAAGTTACTCTGCAGCATGGCAGCGTTGGAACCCTGAGTCCCAGAGCTGGCTCCTGTCCAGTTTGTCCCCTCAGGTTTGCTGGCCCTTCTAGGTTCACTGAGTTGGGACATAACAGCAAAAGTTCCCCAGTCATGGGTCAGTGACTGTAGGTGAGGCCAAATCACAGCCCTCCTTGTTCTGCTCAGCCCGGTGTGTGAGCCACCATGGGCATCCACGTGTATCCCAGGAAGCAACCCCGAGAGGGACGAGCCCGAGAAACCTGAGGGTGTACACTTCAGCACGGCACCTTGGTGTAATATTTTCAGAAATGTTTAAAAGAAGAAACTGCTAAAAAAGCTCATGAAAACAGTGCCGTGCATTAGAAGGAAGCCACACCGAACGGAGAACATGGCAGAGGCCACCAGGAAGCCACTGCCAGGCTTCTTGAGACCAATATACTGGCAACTGTTACTTTCTTCTCCACGAGATGCCACGAGACAAAGTCTTTTCAGATGCTCAGCGTGGACTCTGCCGGCTGAGGAGGAAGCCTGTGTTGAAGTGAGCTAGGGTCGGGTCCAGGGCTGCACCGGCTCTTGCTGGAGGAGCCCAGTTCTCTTTTTAGCAACATTACCTCTTTCCCCAGACTGCCTGCAGCCCCGCAGCATTCTTTATCTTGCCCTTCAGGGAGCTGAAAACAACTTCTTCTTATCCTCCCCGTATCAAGTATAACTTTTTTATTTTGTTAGTTTTGCAAGTGTCATGGTGCTCAACCTATAAATAAAACCTATAAATAAACCCAGACTCCATAATAAGAAAACTATTTGACATTTTGAAGTTGTGTGAGAACAAGGACGCTAATTACAGGTCTCGGTTTGAATACAACTGATCCTACAAATTACTCCACCACTGTCCCGGGGGCTTTCCTGGAAGATCCACTCTGAACAAATTAAAGGATCCGTGAAACAAATGATTTGATTCCAAGATGGTACTTCTGGAGTATTAGGATTGATGGCTCCAAGATAATTTGAGGGTTGAGTTCTGCCATTAAAAGTGATGTGTATGTTTTATCCCATGTGGAAAAGAATTGTGTGAAGTTTCAGTGTAAAATATCTTCCTAAATTCACTTTTAATGAAGAGAAGTTATGAAATGAATCTATAAAAGCATATGCAAATTTTTAAAAATTTTTACACCAATAATTGTTTTGTCAGCTATGAATGTCATATTCATTAGCAGACCTTAAGTTTTAAAAATGCTATTTGAAAATTTATTTTTTAATATACAAGTTCAGAATAAATTACTTTATTGGCTTCAGTGTTAAAATAGCAATATAAAAATTCCTTGATTGATAAATAGATTTGGTTTTCAATTTAGTAAGTATTCTGTAATGATTATTTACATTAAAAGGTAATTTAAAAAGTGTTAGTGTATTTGTCTTTGTATTATGCATGAAATGTCTGTATTATGTAGGAAATTAAGGAAGGCAAGAGAAAATGGCAGTAAGTAGTGTTTATCAATTTAGGAAAATTATAGAATTATAAGGAAAAAGATAAAGTTGAAGCAGTTAAATGATAATTTTATCAATTGCACATGATTTAAAATTAATAAAATCAAATGTATATAGGGAAATGTTTTCTAAGATACGAGCATTTTACAAATGATAACTAAAATCACTAATTTTTTTTTTTTTTTTTTTGTGCCAGGGATCGAACTCATGACCTCACGTTTGCCAAGCAGGCACTTAAGCTGCTGAGCTAAACCCCTGGCCAAAATCACTAATTTTTAATTAATTGAGCTAAATTTCAAAGCCTAATCACACAAAAAATGCACAAATGCCCTTTTCTTTCATTGCTATGTAAGAAAGTGCTGGTTAACTCTTCCAGTGTTTCTGAGAAAAGATGCTTTGTGCAGGTACCATGGCATCTTTTTGTGACTTTGATCTTCTGAAATGTTAAGAATTGTTATCTGTGAATGAAGTCTGTGCTCTGAGTGAACGAGCCACCTGATTACATAACAGCAAATGCCAGCGCCCCCTTTGGACTAACTTTCTTCTCCCCTGTTTTGACAACAGTGCTAATCCCCACACTGATGTATAGGCTGGAAAATCTGTTACTTCATCAGCAGTGATTTAGGAGGCACTTCTCCCACACTGAGTGAAGGAGCAGCTGTTCAGCTATGCAAACTGCATCCCTGGGAAATGACGTCGTTTATTGAGCAAACCTGACATAAGGGCACCAATCCAGCCAGGGTGGCCAATAGCAAGTGTGTGATGAGTGGCCATTAGGGCTTGTGTGTCCCCCTGAAGACCTGGTTAATACAAAATGCCACTCAATACTTGTCTACAGCAAAAAGGAAAAGAAAGCAGTAAATCAGTGCATTAAAGCCTGGAATTTGATGAGAATTGCAGTTGATTTGATGAGTCATTGTCTCACATGGCTGATGGTACATGTTTTTTTCTGTGCTAGAAATGTCCCTCTCCCGCAGATCAGTCATCTGTTGGAGCTCATAAATAGAAAAGAAAAAAAAAAAGAAAAAGGAGGAAGAAGGAACTTTCCTGAGTTCACTAGGGTAGAAGAGTTTGGGAAAGGGAACTGGGCTACAAAGAAGGATTTATGTACTGGAAAAGGGATTCCGGAAATACATAAGCTGCACTGTGAGTGGTAAACAAGAAAAGCTATTTTCCCATGAAGAAAGTCATAGGGCCCAAGGTGAAGTGTCTTCCTCTGGTCACCACTAGGTGGTAGCATTGGTCTAGGTCAGCTTGAATGCTGCATTACTCAGGTTGGTTCTTGCAGCAGTCACCAAGGTTCATCTTGGTAACTCAAAAATTAGGTCTTTGTAAATCAGGGTCTCCTTCCCTTCCTCCTCCTCCACCTCCTCCTCCTCCTCCTCTTCCTCCTTCTCCTATTTCCCCTTCTCCTCCTCCACCTCTTCCTCCTCCTTGTCCTCCTTCTCCTCCTTTTTTTCCTCCT